>OMLP01033914.1:2092-17343 GCA_900302685.1 Spondyliosoma cantharus
GGGCGGAGGAACTTTTGATGACACACACACACACACACACAGACACACACACACACACACACACACACAGACACACACACGCACACACACACACACACACTGAGCGTAGGCAGCTGCGCTCCAGATGTACTCTGCAGAGTCACGTCTGAATCCCATTTGTTGTCTTTATGAATGGCCGACATCAGGACCGGTCTCATCCAGCGCCGCTGACCAGCGGACTCGCTGACCCCCTTCGGCTCGGCTACTGATCAATCAAAGCGATGAAAAAACACGTCGAGGTGGTGGAAGAGTCACACAGGTTGGAAGTGTGATTTGTGTTGCTCTGCTCTGATGTGAAAATATACCTCTGACCTATAAATTACCTGGAGAGCAGCGGGCTGCGGTATTTTATGAGGATTTTTACGTCTGAAAGTGCAGATGGTAATGGAGCGTGCTGCTCGCAGTGATAAATGCAACGATATCTCAACAGTGATGTAACATACATGAAAACAATCGTGACGGGAACCCTGAGGTTCTGTTTTAAGCGTAAACGGACATATTTACATTAAGTGTCACTGAAAATACACTGAGTGCATCTGTGAGGCCCAACAACCACTTTATTCCTCATGAAACATTCGATTTTTTTAATATTTTACTTATTTCTGTTTTATTCTGTCCACCACTGTCTGATCAGTTAGTAATTATGAACTCGTCATCACTTACATCGTGGACGCCACGTGTATTTTGGGCCAAAACAATAATAATAATAATCAGCTATCGGCCAATAATTTACTGCTAGTCGATAAGAAGAAGAAGAAGAAGACGTGCAGCCTGGTGTGGATGTTTTCTAGTTTCAGAGGATGTTTTAACACAACAGATCTTATTAGAGATATTATATTATCCATCGTCGTTGGCATTTAATCATCGTTTTTCTGTATCGGCTAAAAAACAACTCACCTTGCCTCTTTAATCTGTAATCTGTAATCTCAAACACTCTGTTTTACAAAGTCTTTTATAAAGAAACTGATTTTAAAGCTGTACACGTGGTTCCGTGGTGTATTTTTATCAAAATAAATCCCGTCTTGATGTGAGAACACAGCTGTTCGGTCGGCGGAGGCAGAGTTTGGTGTTTCGCACAAAGACGATCCGACAGGTCACGTTTTTTACAGGTCAATCTGCCCGTTCACCGGCTCACCGGACCACCTGCCGAACCCCGTCTGTCTCTCCGCCTCGCCCATCTGTCTTCGCCCCCAATTTTCTGTCTATACCTGACTGATTGAGCCGTATGTAACCCTACACCCATCTGTTTTGTGTAGGCAGTTAAAAACCAATACGGTCCAAATTAAGCGGCTTCACGCTACGTCCTGACTGACACGCGTTGACCCGCGTGTGACGGACCGGTGCGGATGGTTTGCGTGGGGCAGGAAGCAACCAACGCAGGCTGGATCGGACTTTTCTCTCTCGCCGTGTCGCGGTTATGGAAAGTTGAACATACGCGATCACGCGGTAAAGACTCACGCCGCAAACTGGAAACCATCCAGAGGTCAAGCTTGATATTTAACACATTTAGTGCGATGTTGGTGTTTAGGAGCAGCTGTTGATGTCAAAATGTGAAAAAAAAATGAGTTAGAAGTTATAATAATGAGATGAAAAGTCAAAATTCTGATACGTATTTCGAGATTTATCTCATTATGACTTTTTTATAGCTCTTTATCTCATAGTTCTGACTTCTTAATCGTATTATTTAGACGTTTTATCTCTTATCTGGGCACTTTACACTGAATTTGAAGCATTCTGCGTATTAGTTTTTTCCATTTCTGTCTTTATTGATGAAGAAAAACCTTTTATCAGCACACAGACAAAAACAACTTCAGTTCCTCTCTCATCCAAAACAGTTTCATTTACAACAAAAGGTGATACTTTGGCTTTCGCCCACCAACTTTCCTCACTTCGTCCTTCTTTCTCTGATCCTCAAAATCGTCTTCGCCTCCGTCTCTCTCTCTGTTTCTTCATCTCGTCTCTCGGCCTCAACTTTTTTTCTCCCCGGGTCGGGTCTGGTAGTGATCATGCACGCAGATCGCTTCAGAAACCGGCAGAACTAATGCGGAGCAGAGCGAGAGCTGCGACGTCGACGGGGAGAAGAAAGAGGGCGAGGACGACTCGAAAGACAAGGAGTTAATAACGGAGAGAAGCCGAGAGAAAAAGTGGGATACTCGGGGCGGCGGGGGAGAGATGAGAGAGATTGTGCGTTGAGGTAATTGTTGCCCAGAGAAAACAGGCGGGCGGTAACAATCATAATATCTGTGCGCTGGGAGGTAAAAGCCGAGTTATGATTGTCCATCGGGTTCTTATTTCATGTTCTATAGACACCAGCTGGGACTGTGTTTTAAACCATCGTCCGTCCGTCTGACCATCCATCACCCGTCCGTCCAGCCGTTCATCAACATGTTGATAAAACAGCTATAAAGCGTCTCCTCTCTTCATCCTCTGCAGCCGGGGGTTGATGTGCGTTACCTCTCAATCACTCACGTCCACGCAGCTGCACCGCCGAGCCCAGACGCTCCGTATTTGTCATATCGCTCACATCTTTCTCTCCCCGCTGATACACTTTCACTTTTACTCTTTTTATCTCCCTGCGTTCATCCTTCTCGGTCACTGTTCCCGGTCAGAATCCTTCAGAAGCTTTGTTTTATCTTCATGTCACATTATCTCAGGATTGAGATTTAGGGGAAGATTTAATCGTCAATGTCAAAGTATTTCTTCTTTCCCCAAGAGGACGTGAACAAACATCATCAGTGTTTTGTGTCTTTATCAATCTGGTTGCAAGGGAAGATGTGGCGAGAATAAAGTGACTACAGCGTGACTGATGTGACGTCCTACGTCAGGAGAGACGAGTCAGTCGCTCTTACAGACGGATTCATGGAGCAAAATCCTCTATAAGAAGAGAACCAGAGCAGTTTGTAGCGTCTCTCCAGCCTTCCTTCTGTTTATCCACAAGCCAATAATGTATCAAGTATCAGCTGTGAGCTTTTCCTCCTTTTTATCCGTCTTTATTCCCACACGTTCTCCTTCCCCCCCCCACATTTTTAATATCGAGCTGTTTCCCATTAAAATAGCCGTGATTAAGTGGTGAGATCGGATCTTTTCTTGGCTTTTAGAAAAGATAATGTAAGCGGACGATGGCTAGCACATGTTGACAGAGAGGAAGAGAGAAGAAAGGGAAGGAGGAGGAGAGGAAGAGGCAAAGGTGAAAGCGAAGGTTTATGTAGGACGGAGAGAGAGAAGAAGAAGAGAAAGGATGAGATGTTGAGAGGTGACGTCGCCGGTGCGCTTCACCTCTGGAGAGATTTTCACTGTTGTAAAACGTAAGTTATGTGGGCTAATGGACGGGCAGGTCTTCATTATCATCTCTATTCTTTGATCGCTGTATCAACTTTCTTTCTTTCTTTCTTTCTTTCTTTCTCAGTCTCTGCTTTCTTTCAGTTCTGAATTCAATTCAATTATGTTTCTGCTGGCACGAGAGCAAAGAACAACTCGAGAGGATCAACATCGTCTCGTTTCTCCGTCCGTCTGCTGCGCTCCTCCTCCTCCTCCTCCTCCTCCTTCTTCTTCTTCTTCTTCTTCTTCTTCTTCTTCTTCTTCCCTCCTCCTCCCGTATTCTCTCACCTCCATCTTCTTCTTAGGAGCGTCAGTTTAATCTCTGTTGACGGATCAATCGTCGCGGCTTTGTTCTCGTCCTTTTCAACCTGACCTTTGTGTGTGTGTATGTGTGTCTGTGTGTGTGTGTGTGTGTGTGTGTGTGTGTGTGTGTGTGTGTGCACGTCCTGCGTTCCTAGGAGAGAATGCGCGTGCGTTCGAACGTGTAAAAATATTAACACGTCACCACGTTCGCCTCGCTGTTGTTCACTGATGGTGATTGGTAGCAGGTGTTGGCTCTGGATTCAAACACACACATGCACACACACACACACACACACACACACACACACATGCACTCAGATGATAGGTGTGATTTATAGGGCTGGGACCTTTGGGTTGCTGGAACAACACGGTCTCGCCCTCGAAGATAACACATGAAGCACGCACATGCACGTAATGCACTCATACATGTGGCATAAACATATATAGTCCGACTCTCACACACACACACACACACACACACACCTGCACACACACGGTGCATTTTTGTCTGACATGGCTGGCTCCTTTCAGCCCAGAGGTGAGATCAGACGTTGAAGATGTAGTGATGAAAACACTCCTCATGGAAACTGCACTAATTCATCTTTAGGAGGAGATACAGGTCCGTTCACTGTAGCGTTTTTATATCTCTGCTCTGTCGGCGCACCTGAAATAGCATTCAGACATATTTTAACGTCAGACTCCATCTCTGAGATGGCTGGTGGCCGAATCATTAATCCTTTAATCTTCTGACAGTTGAGCAAAATTGCCCATAAAGTGCTCAGACTTGATACAAAGAAGTGCAGCGAGGAGGAAGCGCTGAATAGCACATAACTGATGATAGTTGTGAGGTATTTTACGAGGCTGTTACTTTGTTCAGCGCCGCATTTACACTCCAGACGTCAGCCGCCGCCGTGCGAGCGAACGACAACGTAGGCCCCGGGTTTCAGTCTCATCGCACAACAATTTAACAGTTCAAAAGTGCCTTCAGATGTCATGAAGCCCATTAAAAAAGTCCATCACACTGTCCCATAAATGTCACACACGCTGTTAATCCCATTTATAACATGACTGTTGTGGTTCTCGTCTATAAAACGCTCTAACGGAGTTTCGCTGAAAGCATTTCTGCGTTTGAAACTTTGTGTTCGAGAGTCGGAGCTGCTGAAATCCGTTGGCCTCCGCCCACATTTCCCTCCCTGCGAGATGAGACGGGAGGAGGAAATAAATGAATAAATCAGACCTCGCTGCTGTTGACAATCTACATGTGACCTCTGACCCGTGATATCAGCCTGCTGGCTGCAGTGACCCGCGAGCTAACGGTTGATTTACATGGTTCTCTCCTTTATTGGATCCCAGTAAAGTGGTTTCTGGTCTTCCGGGGATCCTTATTTACAGAACCGCGACACACAGCAGTAATCCGTCCTCACGTCAGCAAGCGGCAGAATCCGACGTGACTGCAGGTTGTTTGTACACGACTAGTTGATGGATTAACTGCTCCTCCAGCGCTCAAATTGCTCATCAGCCAAGAGGAAAAAAAATGCCCGAGGCTTCCTGGACTTCCTCGTCCCTCTACTGATGCAATTGTGTCTATCTGAGGAACATTAGGACGGCGGGACGACGGCCAAAACGGGCAAAAAAACTGATTGCATCCATTTGAAATTCTCTGCAGCTTCACGCGAAACGCTGCGCGAATAAATGAGCTAAAAAAAACGACTCTGAGGATTCCGAACAGCCGGCAAAAATAACTTCTGAGCCGCTCACAGTGAGTCAGAACCGAGAGCGACCCGCCAGTTAAACCGGCCGCGGCGCGAGCTGTAATAACTTGTGCGGCACTAATTGAGACGGGCATTCAGAGGTGCTTTTTAACACTTGGATAGAAGCACAGAGAAATAAAATCATAAAGAGACGGAGAGTTAAAACCCCTGAGTCCTCCCAGCGAGTTCCAGTCTGCTGAGCTACAGACAGACCATTAGTACGACTGTCAGCTGCTAATTACTCCCTGCAGACATCACACTCCTCTCTCGCTCCTCTTTTGTCTCGACTTTTCTGCTCATGCAAACTCGGCTCAGCTGGACTGTTTCATTCCTCCGCCTCTTCTTTTCCGCCCGCGTCTGTTACCTGCTGCCTCTGTTTATCTGCGGCTCTCCGCAGGATTCGCAGCGGCGTGCGGTTTGAAGCGATAATTTACTTCCGTCGCCTTTTATTCCTCCTCTCGTCGACTCGTCCTTTGTCGCTGCTCTTTTGCCGCGACGCCTCCGTCCGACTCACGAATCGAGAAGTGAGCTAATTAATGAATCGGCGATGAATATTTGAAACGACGTCCTGCAGGAAACGATATCACACGAATACAGGAATTCCTTTTTTTTTCCCAGCCTCTTTGATGACACAAATAAAGAGAGCTAACGCAGTGGAACAGCCTCACTGAATGTAATGATGTATGTACAGTACGTGAGAGGGAGGAAGAGGAGGACAAGGTTAACTATTCATATCAGGGTCAAAACATGTAAATAAACCTTCCCGTCCCGTTAAGAATGTATCATAGCAAACACAACGTCCCCGCGATGTACAATAATGAGTATCTGTGTGTCTACGTGCAGGCGTCCCGTGTGCTCCGCCATGATTAATCATCAGCAGCCTGATATCAATGAGCCATGCTGCAGCGTTATTTACATTTTTAAATAAATGTCTCCAACGTGTTAATGGTGTTCATCCATCACAGTTCAATAACAGCAATGTATCTTTAATGGATTCTCGCATTTAATACAGTCGTACGTACCGTTAGATTAATCACGGAGGTGAAGAGTGAGAGTGACGAGAATAAGAGGAGGAAAATAAGAGACGGTAGAGAAAACGAAGGGGGTGAAATCAACCTTCCTGGCGGCGTAGCTGCCGAACAACTCGATTTCTCCTGTTGCACTTTGCGCTCTCAGCGATCCAATTAAGGTAAAAGAAAAAGCCATTAAAGCATAATAAAAAGATATTAAACAAGGTGTGTTCCAAGTGAACAAAAGGCAGACAGACAGAAAGAAAGAAAGAAAGAAAGAAAGAGGGGAGAAAGAAAAGTTGCGTATAACGAGAGTGGAAACTTAACAATTAGCGCGTGTAATGAGGCGAGCGGTTTGTTTGGTGCTAAAGCGAGCGGGACTTTATGGGCGGTTGGTGTTCGGCTATGTGGGATTGGCGAGGTGGCGGAGACGAGGAGAGCTTTGAAGTTAAGAGGGGAAAAAAGAAAAGTAAAGAAAGTGGAGGAAGCGATAAACACGCTGCCGCTCGGCGCAGGAAGACGGAGGGGTAAGAGGGAGGCCGAGGAGACGAGGACGACCTTTCATTATCTATTCATAGATTGTTCGGTACGTTTGAAGTCTTAAAACTCAAATATTGAAATATCACACGCTGTTGCTTCTGCAGATAAGTTAATTTTTAGGTGTTCGTCTGGGGGACGTTCGTCAGCTGCGTTATAATTTATGACATTTGATTTGACAAACAAAATAAAAGGCCCGTGAGATAAATAAATAAAGAGTTAACCACCGGCTTCACGATGCATTTGAAATATGAAAATGTTTCTTTTTAATAAGTTTTGCAGTCCGTATCCATGGCGACGCATTGTAATAAACTTGCGCTGTTTGGATTTTTATGATGAAAGCGTGATGATGAAAGCGCTGAAACGAGGCTAATAAACATTTTTGGCGTTTGATCCGGACGCGTGTTTGCCAATTTGGAAACCTACGTTATTAGTTTCGTAGAGTAAATGCAGAGTGCAACCTTAAAATGAGATTAACCGCCGCTCACAGGAAAAAAAAACTGAAGTGAAGTCCGGCCAGCTCTTATGAAAATCAAACTATGTGACATCATAAAGCAATTTTAGAAAAGTACATGTTAGTGGCCGATGTGTTTCAGGACGTTTTTGAACAAAAAAAGGCCAAAGCTGTGGAGCTGCAGTCATTTTTATTTTAGGAGTAATAGACGATAAATGACATGCGGCAGAATTACATTTTCTAAATTGAGCGTGAAAGCTGCTCTCACAGTTTGGATCGCGGTCGACTTCCAGCAACAAAACATGACCCGGGATTCACTCCGAGAGTCATTTCCCACCATTAAAAAAAACAAGTTGTGCTTTATTAAATCAATCTGGACGGTTAGTTCCATCCTTTGGATAATATCCTCCGCGATGCTGGAAGATAAACTCTCACTGTGGTTTTTAAAAAAAGATCGTCCGAAGCGATGTTAGGAGGTGTTTCCTGCCCTGAGTGATCGTGTTGTGTTTTGCAGTCGAGCGTATTCGAACTGACTTCTCGCTGAATGGCATCAGCAGAATTTGACCCCCCCCCCACATGTCTGGCCGCTACATGCTGCAGTGAAAGATAAATCCATCAGGTTGAACTTTTTTTTCCACATTCAGCTGATGCAGATTGATAGTCCTGCAGTGGGAGGTGGACGCAGTTGCGCACGTAGTTAATCATGTGCGTGACGGTCCAATAGGGAGGAAGGAAAAATCTGGAATACCAGTTGGACTGTCATCTGTGTGTGTGTGTGTGTGTGTGTGTGTGTGTGACTTGGCCCTTTGCCCTGTCCCTCCACGAGCCACGCGGTAAGAGGTCCTGCTCTGGATTACCCCCACGAGTCTCACACACACACACACGGACACACACACACACACTCGCTAACCCTGCCAGTCCGCTGTGGGTCGTCCACCAAACCGCCTGTCAGCCCTAAAGCCCGCCTCCAGCTGTCAGGCGCTTCCTGTCCACTTCCTGTTCCTGTCAGATGCAACACAGAGGCCTTCTTCTGCACATAGACGTCCCATTCATTCGCCCATCGCCATTAACGTTGGTCCTAATAGGAGCTTCCTGATATAATGCCTTTCTTCTGGCCCTTTCATCATGTACCTGCTCCGACACACACTCCGTCCATCTACGTGTGTGTGTGTGTGAGTGTGTGTGTCTGTCTGTGTGAGTGTGTTGAGTGAAGCCAGCGTCCCCAGTATGCCCAGTAATGTTTAATTGGTATAATTAACCTGTTACCATGGTAATTAACCTGGGCAACAGTTCTATCAACATTATAATGACAAACAGATGGTACCGCTGCCGCCAACCCTGACACACACACACACACACACACACACACACACACACAGACAGTTACCTGCTCACATTAGACGTCCTTGTGCTTTGATGTGGACACACGCGACCGATCCTCGTTGTCATCTGCACACAAACGCGTCTCTTTCTTCGCAGCCGTGTGTGCAGCGATCAGACGAACCTGCGCCGAATATCTGAATCGTTCAGTTTATTTTGTTTATCCGGAGCTGCAGCAGCTTCACTCCACCGCTAGAAATAAGAACAAAAGGCAATTTAATTGATCTAAATCTGAGCTAGGAGGTATATTGCGAAACAGCACCTGAGCATTATAACCTATAGACGCTAAACCATATAGATCTGAACAAAATTCAGTATTCAAGATGATTTGTTTGTCATTATACAACACGAGGTTGCGCAACAAAATGAAGGTTTGTAACTCGTTCATGCTGCGCAAACATAAAACTTGATTTACGGAGCATCGATGTCCGCCTCTCCTCGTCAAACTGAATTGAGGATTTTTTGGGTCACGATGATAAACAAGCGTTGTGTTTCTTCTTCATCCGTCAGTTTTTAAAGACATTAGGGGTTTAAATGAACTTTAAACGTCATTGTTCACACTTTGAATTGCAGTTTGTGTCTTTTAAGAAACAGCAGCTTGAACTTACAGCCATCCTCAGTGAGACTAAAGCTCAGGAGCGACACCGCGGCTGCCATGACGAGTCGCCATATGGAACCCAGTATTAATTATGTGAGGATTTGCAGTGTCACCGCCGCAGCTTCCCCTCGCCCGTCCACGTCTGACGAGCCGCTCAGAGGTTTCCAACGGGAACAATAGAAATGAAATGAATCTGCACCGCATCGTCAGACGGTGTAATCAGCGGAGCGTGATGGGGGCTTTGATTTGATTACTTCCTGGTGTTCTCTGCCAATCAGGACACATTTTTTTGCTGCCATCGGTTGTGTCTGATCTGATCCCCCGAAAAAAAAAGAGTCCTTGTCGTAGTTTAAAGAGCTATTTTATTACATCATGAATTGAAGCGCTGAACAAGGTGAAGAGAAAAGAACAGAGATAGAAAGGGAAGAAACAACATGGCGCTGATGGATGGACGGAGAAAAGGGAGGTTTTATCTTGATGTAAAGCAGAAGCCCATTAGTGTTCCCCCGTGTGTTTCTCCATGTGTGTGTGCATGTGATAAGTCTGCATAGGGACAGTTTGATGGCTGCTGGAAGAGTTAACCGGCGGTCACGCTGCCTCCCTCCTCTCACCTCCATCACGGCGGTCCCAATCGCTTCGTTCCACCCTGACAAAGAGCAGGACACACGTATTAGCGCAATCACTTGCTTTATTCACAGCGGGGATGGAAACGTGGAGTCGGGACGCACACATCAGCCGCGTCTCCTGCCGTGTGCTGCATGAGCCCTTTGTTGTATTATTGCAAACACACTTGACCCAATTCTGAAATGCTTTTGTGAGGAGAGCAACAAGTGTTAGAGGCGCGACCTCCTGCTTTCTAAACGTACGAGACCGAGACCACGTCCACGCGTACCGAAACCATCTTTTTTTTTTCTGGCTAGACGAAAATCTAGTGCAAGGAAACCAGAATGGTTCGTGTGGAGCGATAATGAACCGAACTGCTGCTGCGACTCACACTCGACTACAAGGAGAGGAAGCTGCAAGAAACACCAACACGAGCGCGTAGTCCGCCATTGTTGTTGTTGTTGTTGTTGTTGTGAGACGTCGCGTACTCAGTGGACAGCAGCACGACGGTGGTCAGAGGTAGCCAGCAGCTACTGTCAGATTCCTCGTTTGTCCACTGGAAAGACAACCAGATGCTGCTGGTCCGATGAGATAGTTACTGTGCAGGTTCTGGTGTCGCAGCTGCCAACGAGTCACCAGAACGTATTCGATTACACGCAAAGATGTAGGTTCTTGGTCTGGACATCTTTTACGCACTGATTTTTGCATTTTCTGCATCGGTTTACGGTGAAAAGATCTTCACTTATGTAAAGGAAAACACAGAATGTAGGAACGAGGTGACTCAGGTACTCTCGAGTTGAGTCTTTTCCAAATTAGCTAGAATTATTTAGCTATTGTGGCGTGAAAAAGGTGAAGCTGTCAATCAATTTCCTTTTAAAGTGCTTGAGTTTCCTTAACTTAACTTAAACTGATACCACTTTTCATACTTGTGTGTATTCAAGTCCAGGATATAGAACTTGATTTACGCAGAAGACTCGTTGGAGAATTTCACCTTGAGTTTAGGGTGAGAGAGGTTTGTGTGGTGATGACATGATCTGCACACACACACACGCACACACACACACACACACACACACACACACACACACGGCGTCTGGAGGTGTCTTGAGGGAGCGTTTGTGTCAGTCTGGGTCATGATGAGAGAAAGTGTCCACAGGGACGGTGCGGCGAGATAGGAAACAGACTCAGCTTCAGATAAACACAGTCATCCTAGTTGTCAAGGTCGCAGTGTGTGTGTGTGTGTGTGTGTGTGTGTGGCAGAGTCATTGAGGGCACATCTGGAGAAGTGTCACTGCTCTTCTAAGCGTGATCTCTCCCTCCTGCAGGAACTCTTCTGTTCTCCCTTCGAGTGGTTTGTTTGGTTTATAGATGACATATTCGCGTCTTTACGTGCACGGAGCGAAAGTCAACATTTGCGTTTCGCCGGTCATCCGCGCAAACATCGTCGACCTTGTCAAAACAGACTCTGATTGGAGGATCGGGCCTCGACAAACAAAACGTAAAGCTTCCTCTCGACTGCTTTATTTTAATCGGCTCTTCGTTCAGTCGCTTTAAAACTTTCATCCGTTTTTTTGGCTTCGTGTTGTGTAAAGCGAGCTGCGTCTTGCTCTCGTTGTCCTCGTGGGAAACTTACATGCATTTCAAACGCGGGAGAATGAATAATCACCGGCGGTGTTCCCTGTTGCAGTGTTTGTCGGAGTCTATTTAAAGACATCTACATTTTCCAACAAGGTTGTTCTGGTTGGCTCCATCTTACTTTTTTGAAAACTGTGTAATTATTTCTTTAAGAAAACCGCGAGCCCTAAACTGATGACTTAAGCAAGGCCGTGTCACGGTTGTCAAACAATTTATCTTCTGGCCTCTCGAAATGTTGGACTTTGACAGCGAGTTATATTTTTAAAAACGTCCCTCACTGTTTCACATTATTACAGCTGACAGGCCGACCTGTGGTCCTACCAGGCGGCTTCCTGCCTCACAGAGTGTATTTGCATTTTCATTTTTCAGTGTGTGTGTGTGTGTAGTTCCATATGTAGCGAACAGCGTTATATCGATACACAACCTGTGGGGTCGATCATTCGGTTGTCACAGAGGTTGTGCTTCGCTCTTGTCCCCACCAGGCGGCGCTGTGCTGTAGTGTTTCCAGCCTCTGTCCTGCGGGGGGTGGGGGTGGGGGTACAGGTGGAGCAGGGATGAGCCAGCAGCGAGGGTGCGTTAGGTTTGCTCCACCTCGCCGCCCGGCAGAGAGGCAGAGATGGATGCTCGGCAGTCAATCACGCGCTCTTTAAAGGGACTCCTGGTTGTTGACTGTGGCCGAAGCTCTGACGAGGACTAAACTGTGAACAGATGCAGAAGCTTTACTGTTGGTCTGCTCAGTAAACCACACGACCCTCTCTGTCTTGGTGCTTCTCTGTACTTTTTTTATTGTTTCTCCGCCGCTCTGTGCTGCTTTGTCTGTCTCTCTCAGGCACCGTAAGCCCGGTTAATGCCTCGTCATGTAATCCACGTGTAAATATGAAACACGATGCTTGATTCCAGCGAGCCCTTAAAGACGGTGGCATCGATTGAAACAGGACGTGTTCCTTTGTTGTCTCAGTTCTGGGTTTTTTTTTTTTCCTTCTTTGTTTGGATGTGTTTGGATTTCTGGGACTCGTCTCCGTCTTCATACCTTCCTCCCCGTCCCGAACATGTGTACATATTTTCTCGTCTGTGTATCTGCATGAACTCATGGAAATATTTTGTCCAAGTTTCAGCTGTTTTAATATCTTACAGACGACAGAAGACTTCCAAAAAGCCGGCTTTGCCCCTCCCAGAGTGCTCCGAGTGTAAGCGAATCGATCTGAGTTAGCTCGGCGAGATCTTTCTCGCTGGACAGTGTCTGCCGTCGTAAAGTCCATCTTCTCCTTTAAGCACATCTTTGAAGCATATTATGAGCTCTGAATGCAGAATGACCTGTGCCCTCCTCTTCAAAAACCTCCCATCTGTGTCTCTTTCACTTTTCTTTCTTCTTTTTCCCTCCTTTTGTATTCCTTCCTCTCTCTTCCCGCCCAATTCTTTCGCTGTTTCTCGTCTCCCGTTACCAATAAAAACAAATATTTTGATGACGGATTCAAAATCCCCAAACTGTGAATCTGATTTATCGTACGTATTTTTAACACAAGAAAGAAAAAAACACACTTTTTGGAAAAGCCACAGACGTCGTTCCTGATATCAAGGATTTGTGTTTTCACCTGTAAGATCAGGTGTGTGTGTCATCCGAACTGTGACCGCGGAAGAGGAAGACGAGCAGATGGACAAATTGATCGGCGGGCAGAGTGATAGCTTCCACACGCCGCTCGTAAGTTACGGCGAGAGGAAACGAGAGGCAGAAAGAGAGAAATGACATAAAAGATAAAAGGAGGAATAAAAAAGACAAAAGAGGGGAGAGACGAGGAGAAGAGCCGGGGATTTCCAGTGAACTCGGCGCGGATTCCTGAAGTCTACGAGGGATTTGAAGTTAAATGAAAACGATTGGATCAAGGTGACGTGTGCTCGACCGTTGGCAGCGCGACAAAACATCATACTGATTTTTCTCTCTCGTCGGTTTTTATCTGTGTGAGGGCGCCTCTCCCTTTTTTATTTGGATCTGAGCGTCAGTAGTTTTTCATTCTTCTTCATATTTTCTTGCCTGGTCTGTCAGATTCACACAGTAACACACATGTGATATCACTCCACCAGTGACGGCACTCCAGGTGAGAGACGGCGGCGATAAAACACGACAAAATAAACTTAAAACTGAACAAACGAATAAAGACAATCGACCAAAAACAGAGATGATAATCAAAGATGATGCAGCTGGTTTCAGAGAATAGAACAGAAGCTTTCCGCCTTCCTGAGTTTGAGAAGGAAGAAGCTGATTGAATTTTAAATTAAAACAAATGTGAAAAAGAACAACATGATTCACAAAAAGTGAACAAGAGAAACGTCCCTTTGAGGAAAGAAATGCTGTTAAGGTGAACGAACCTACGCACGGCCGTTTAATGGCTGTAGAAAAATGGCCACCATTAAAAAAAACCAGCAGCTGTGCGGTCGAGCGGACGTGAAGCGACGTCTCTGTCGTGGATTGTTCAAGACGCGTCGTGTAATTACGATGCGTTATGTAAAAGATGCGTTTAATGAATCGAGGACGAGCGAAACGAAGCCGGTGACGCCTGCGATGAAACACGAGCCGCCTTATTTTTTTGCATATATTCACATTTGCATTTTGTGAGATAATCGTCTCAACAACTCTGCTCGGTCACCATATGGTTCCCCTCCGCCTCCCCCGCCCGGCTCCTCTTCTCTCTCTTCATCGTGGTAAATTTTGTTTGTCAGGGGGAAACCGCCCGACACTTGTTCTGCGTTACGGCTCTGAGATGTTTTTCTTATCAATCGACTTGCAGACAAACATTTCAAGATCTCTCCTTCGTCCCTTCGTCTCTTATTTTCTCCCCTTTTCTGCTTCAGTTTCCATCCCATCATCACCGCAGCCTGTCAGAGGAAACTTCTCCTTTAATAAAACTTCACCCTTCGTCACTTTAACCTCGGTTCATCTCCACACTCTTCTTTTTACAACCCCTCGTTCTTTTTGCTCTCCGCTGATTTCTGTAGCAGCACATCGGCGTCGTTGATCCGACGTTTGCCGCGTTTTCCGACGCGTCACGCTCAGTGAAAACTCAACGCGTGGAGCTCAGAGTAACGCGCACCGAAATAAAGGCGAGCGCCGTCACGTGAAGCCGGAGCCGATTTGAAAACGTGAATCACCGTCATCGTAAAAAAAAAAAATCATCTTTGAGCTAGTTTTTTCGAACAAATCAAAAGACATCATCAAGCTAACAGAAAGCAGCCGCAGCGCTTGATCGGATCTGTTAAAAACAATCCCGGCAAGCTAACAATAAACAGATTGATGAATCAAATAATGGAGTCTGATCTGAGCTGCAGCTCTGCGAAGAAAGAACGAACGAACGAACGAGGGTGAAAGAGGAGCTGCAGGATTTAATGAACAAAAAGCAAACGGGCACGAAGGAGAAGTGATGCACAGAGGAGCCCCAGAAAAAAAAGCGGAATAGTACTTAAAGAGTGTCATCAAGTCTAAAAGTGCAAGTTTGATTGAATCTTAATTAAAACTCAACAGCATTCAGGATTTTGATTTGAACTTAATAGCCTGAGCATGATTAAAGAGTTTCTTCATTAAAGGCAGAAAGGTGCTAAATTCAGTCGCTCTGTGGTTCATCTGTTCTCTC
>OMLP01033916.1:0-10425 GCA_900302685.1 Spondyliosoma cantharus
TCCTGGGAACTACATCCTTCCTCCTGATGGAGTCACAGTCCTAGTGATTGTCATGGAGCTGTTGGAGCGACGGTGGTGTCTTGTGATCCAGGATAAAGTCAAACGCAACTGCAAAGAATGTCACAAAAGTGAACACTTTGTGCAGTGACACCACCTGACACATGTTATTGTCATCACCTCAGCAGTGACTGGGGAAAAAGAGCTGATGCACAAAGTGTGACATGGTTGAAGCTTCTGGCCTGAGACTGATGAGGGGCAGCAGCAGGGTTGTTGCTGGGGGTCCAGAGGTTTTACTGGGATCAGTTGATGCAGCTTTCTGAAGAAGGATCTGATAGTAACTGACCACTGTGCAGCCTCCCAGGCCTGTAGCTGTGGGGACAATCATCTGACTGGCGTGTCTTTGCTGCTGGAACCGTTCCCAACAGGTTCTCTGAGCCAAGGCCCACTTTCTGTTTCTGCAGCCGAAGGACACAAACAAGAGCCGGATGGTTGAGAATAAGCTGCCGATTTAAACGTATGCGTGTTTAAAAACGTATGATTATATCCTGACCAGAACTCGACAGTACCAATACTGAGATTTATTTGTTTGCATCAGGCACTAGTACATGTTTTAAACATTAACAAACAGTCAGATTTTATCCAGGCTAGTAGCAGGACTATGGATGACAATGTTAGTCTGTCAGCTGGTCGACTGTCCCTTTTTTCAACAAATCCAAGTGTGGCAACCCTAAACTCATATAGAGATCCACGTTGAACCCGCGAGTCAGGATCCTCACACCCGGACGGTGGAAAAGCCAAAACCTCTCCCCAGAGGCGGAGAGGTCGGTTCTATCCATCGGGACTGCAGCAGCACGTCCAGCGTCCAGCCTCGTCCTCGGTGTCTCCTGATTAGCAGCTGCCGATGCTAACCGCTAGCAACAGTCTCATCGTGTCGTCAGCTGGCGCCTGAAACGAGTCCTCACTTCTAAAACACACTCGGTTACACTCTTAACAAAATAAGCCTCCTGGATGATAAATAACACTTTTCATAAAATTATTTGAAAGTTTGCTCAGACAAACAAAACCAATTCTGCTAATTAATAATGTGCCACTAACAGATCTAATACCAACAAAAACATTTGAGGAGAAGATAAATGATAAATTTTAGTTTGATCACAGATCAGACAAAATGGTGGCAGTTAATCTGCTATTGAACTGTGTCAGCAGTGGTTACCATGAGCAACAGGACACCCGCCTGAAACAGCTGCTGGTGGCAAAACTTTCTCTATTTCACATTGATTACTCTCAACTCTATAAATAAACGGCCCTTGACTTGTGATGTTAAAGTCCAGCTGAAATTTAATTGCATTTTTGTCTGTAAGTATCTGCTGTGTAAATCTCTCACCCTGTGTTCTCCTCTCAGAAAACATCTGTAAACTAAAACAGGACAGACACGGACAGCCAATCAGACGGACTGAGCCAGAGGACAGCAGGTGAAACGAGAGCCACAACAACAACAACAACCATATCAGCTTCCCTGTTTTTAGACAGACTCACAAACACCTCAGCCATCGGACGAGCAACCGAGCGCACATTTACCAGCGTGAAGAGCATCGCTATAACAGTCTCGATAGCTAATTAACACCTCAGCTGCAGCACATTGAACAGCATGTAATTTACATGCAGATGTCACTTTGGTCCGGTTCTTTACTTTGCAATGCCACAAACAACTGAATGATAAAAAATAACAGTGAATAAACAGATCATACAAAAAAACCAAAACATGTTGAGTAGAAAAAGAGAAAACTACATTTAAGTCTTTTCATAAAGATAACTAAAAACACAGAAATCTCTCACTGATTTCTTTACTAAATCAAATATTATACAAAGCAGGGGGTGTATTAAAATACAAACAGCCATAATGAAAAAGGACTTTAATGCTTTGAGACACAAGGCAAGGCAAATGTAAAGTGCTTTACATAAAAAGACAACAACAGAAGAGCTAGAAAACAGGAAACAAGGCCACCGTGGTGCCGAGTATACAGGTCATCCCCTCTCAGCCTGCGCCCTGCCATAATGTGTACATTAGAATTAAGACTCCGGCATTACTGTTTAATGGCTTTGAACCAAATTAAACATTTAAAAGGCCTCAACATCAAAGTGATGTAAAGAGAAATAAATATTAATGAACGAACCAACACTTGGTTCAAAGGGTTGGAAGCTGGGCAAATTAAAAGGGAGCAAGTGTCTGCATGAGGGAAGCTGCTCAGTGGGGAGAACCTGAACTGATCCCCCGAGAACACACAGAACCAAACGCATGAATTCATGTGGCTTTAAAGCACATCTGCTACCAAACACATGAACTTTATCTATACATTCACAATCTGTTGAGATCACGTGCGGCAGGAAGTCATTAATACACAACAGCATCTTGTCGTACGTTGATTTAAACTCAGCACAAACACTCACACACATATGTGAGCCAATCATACAGCCAGCTGCAGTCCTGTTGATTGATATTCAGTCACGTGCATGTGATCCTGCTATATATGGTTTCAAGTGGACCAGGGGTCACCTCAGGAGAGACATGACTGAATATCTGTGTTTGATGTTTTCTCATGACAGTCTCATCGTGATCTTTATTCATCCTACAAAGGCAGTCTTCATGTTGGTAATGGTTTTATAACTTTGATTTATCTATTAATTATTGTAAAAACAACAAATCACGACTTATATTAAAATGTATTAAAAGGGGAACTATTTAGTTTTGCAGATGAAATTCATACTCTGAATTTTAATATTCACAATATCAACGAGGTAATAACACAAACTGAATAAAGGAGCTGTTCTCGGAGGAAAATAAGGTCAGAACTGTGTTTGAAGACAGAAATAATTCAAATGTTTTCTCCAGAACTACACAGTGGACCTTTAAAGACACAGAACGAGAGTCTCAGGAGAGTTTAACTGTCAAACAATGCATGCTGGGAAGTCTGCTAATTTGCTGCGGCTCAGGCTCCTCCCCCCAGTAATCTGTTTAACATGATCATCGCTCTGCATATTTCATCTGATTAGTGCAAACAATTGACTTGATTTAGCAATGACAGAGGTTCTTTTTACGAAACATAAAAGGATAATTAATGTCTGCTCAAAGGTTTAATCAACACTAAATCTGGGTTTACCGTGTGGCTGTGTACATTGTGCTCTCGTGCTTCAGACTACATGTTTAAATAAAGGATTTAATAAACACATTAAAACCTTTGTGCATTGAAAATATAATCCTCATGTTTGCATCTCATACGACGCTGCATTTCAGTGAAGCCTGAAGCTGTTAAGTCAAAAAAATACAAGCGTGAAAGAGACGCTCGTTATGTTTCAAGCAAAAAACGACCTAAATGCACGTCAGGTTAAAAAACAGAAGGCGAGCTCGAGTAACAAAGCTG
Source organism: Spondyliosoma cantharus (assembly GCA_900302685.1). Lineage (NCBI taxonomy): Eukaryota > Metazoa > Chordata > Actinopteri > Spariformes > Sparidae > Spondyliosoma > Spondyliosoma cantharus. Next base: position 3,420 of record OMLP01033916.1, read on the forward strand.
GAAATAATCGAAATGCAGGCAGCAAGAGACTGAAACAGCATCAGTCTGTTTCATCATCACTCCACAGATCAAACTCACACACAAAAGACTCTAAAGGGATATTCATGATAAAAGAATGCAAAATGATGTTTTGTTTTATTTAAGGCAACTTTTCTGATTATAATGTAAATAGAGACATTTACACAGGATGAAATCCAGTCTTAAAGATTCCCTTCTTCAACATTCATGGCAGCTTTAAGGATGCTGGAGGCAGCGTGGACAGCTCATCACACTGAATGACAAGTACGTGACATGAACCGGACCAAGTACGCTGATGACTGATGGTTCACTTTCCTGACTCCAGGGGAAAAATTGCATTTTTGTGTGCAAGAGGTTTTTCATGCTCCATCCAGGCAGAAATAGCCCCAAATATTCTTCTAGTGAGTCAGAAAAGAATTTAAAGTTTCCAGTGACAGGTTGTCAGAAAGTGGTGGTTCGACAGGGAAACTGTCTGAGTTAGCAAATATAAACCAGCTGATCAGTTTGAATTGTTCATGTGAATGCAAACATGAACAGCTTTCATCCCGTCCAGCTAACAGGAAGTTGCTTCATTAAATAAGCTGATCCATATTGTCGATGTGACGTCTCACTCAGCGTTCAGCCAGTTACACCCTCTGAAGGAGAAGCTGTGAGATAAGTATCATCACCGCGTCACACAGTCGACTGACCACATGCATCTTTTCATTTGGGCCCTGATCTCTGCACATTAACATCCCCTCGCTCATTTCTCAGTTTGTACACTCCAGATTTCTTTCCCTGCCTCATCTTGCATCTTAATCACTTCAGACTCGTTCATATTCATCTCGTCCGAACTTCTGCACGTTTTCTGAGTCCAGGGGAAGCAGCGTAGTGTAGCCAATAGTTCAAACAAGACACGATCAAAGAGGAAGTAGTTTTTAAAATGGCAGAACTTCTTGAGAGGCTACGAGCAGTCACAGGAGGAGCGGCAGGGTTTGAAGCCGCCTGTTGTAGTGGCCAGACTGTGATCACATCGTCACGTGATGCACTGCGGCCCAAAAACGTTTCCCCTCAAGCTTCCATTGGGGGAGAAGCGTCTGTAAAATGCTGGATCCATTTTCTTTTGAGCTTCACGAAAATGACTAATCTGGAAAGTCTGGAAGAGCTGCACAATATTTTCATACCCAGGAAGTCAAGAGAGTCTTTTTCCAGAGCTGTGTCCAGATTTAATGTCCTTGTTTATGAGGGAGGATGTTTCAGACATCGACAAGAGCGGGCAAGAGTTTGGAGGGTGGCGAAGGAAAAGTGGAGGTCCACGTGGTTGTCTTGCTTAACATCCATGCATGGCAGTATGGAGGCAGTGACGGTTATATTGGTGAGGAAACATGAGGAGACATTTAACATAATGACACAATCTGTCATTTTAAAGAGACGTCAATTAAATATGATGTGTGGCTCAGCTGCATCGTCTCTTTTTGTTATAGCTCTGTTAGCGTCCCTGCTACGATATCTTACAGCCTGTTCGTCCACCGGCAGCAAAACATGCAGGATTGTCGTAGCGTTACTAAGAAAGTGTTGAAAGAAAGTTCAAAACATTCGCACATCCCCTGAGCATTTCATTTGATTGATTTAAACTTGCAAATGCCTCTTGGTAAATGTTTAATTCATCCTTTTCTTAAAAAGTGATATGCTAATGACCCCACAGTGACGTCCCTGCCCGTTAACTCACAACGACTCCTGCAGGGTTTGTCCACACGCCATGTGAGGTCAGCGGGAATTTAATCCTCTCAGGTCCAATTCTCCAACGACCCGCTTCTTTGCCTCCATCTGAGCTGGAACAGAAAGACCACCTGTTCCTTATTTCTGGTTCACATGTTTAAAAGGTCTGTCTCCTCAGGCGCAGATACAACATCCTTTATAATTCATGTCTTTTGGGGTTGATTATGTAAGAAGACTGTGAAGATTTTTGGAATAAATTAAAGGATTTGTGCTCCGAGGCGTTAAGATTCCTCTCCTTCACTCTTGATATGCAGATGTGTCTCAATAAGGTGACGGGGCAGCTCAGAAGGTTTTGTGCTTTTGCTGATTCATTAATTTGAATGTTTTTTGTTTTGTTTTATTATCTCAAGAGAAACAGGCGCCGGCATTACTTAAAGAAGCTGTAGCTGTATGAATAAATGGTTCTTTTGGGTTTATCTATTCATTGTGCGAGCGCTCTTTGTTATGCCTTCTTGCCAAAGCACCTGATGTTGCGTTGGGATGTGAACACCACCTCCGGGCAAGAAAATATTCAATAATTTAAGCACCATTTGTACAAATCTACCAGGTTTCTCTCAGGCTTCTTATTTAACTATTCACTCTGAGTTGTTTAACTTTCTGGGGAAAAAATATGCAACCCTGACTCGTGGAGAAATGTTTTGAAGGAAATATAATTGCTTCCTGGATTATGTTCATACCAGATGTAATGTTTGTCCAGTCAAGGAAGAACTTCTTCTTCTGTACTGCAGAGAAGTTGTAGAAGCACTTCTGAAGGTTGAGGGTGGGGAAAGGTTTCTGGCTCTAATCCAGATGTTTTTACTAACTCTGCATCGCGGCAGCCATGCAGGAGAGTTAATACTGAAGGTTTAATGTGAAAAACTTTATAGTTTTCATTTGCTTTCCTTTTCTCGTGCTTGGATTCATGTGAAGGCAAAGCGTCTCAGTGTTTCAGTCGTGCATTAATCAACAACAAAAGCTGTGCAGTCGATCCTTTTCAGTAACATATTTAGCACTAAACACAGTATTCATTGCAGAAATGGCAACAAAAATAGTCAAACTGCGCCTGCGGATACTTTTATATGATCTCATCCATCAAAAATCACATTTCATTTCAAGACTTTATCATCAATACGTGTTGACCAGAGAAGCTTCTACGCCCGTCTGTGATCATTTCAGTTTAAACATTGTGGAACTTGATATGTTCGTTAGAATTGTTGCCACATTAGTTATTGAATATTCTGATGCATTCTGTATTCTGCAGGTCAAAGTTCACGTCGTCGTATTAAAAGCAGTGAATGGAACATTGTCCCAGCCGATGATGTGTGAAAAGAAAAACATGACCACTGAACATAATGCCGTTCATGAGGCAGAGTGCATTATTCAGCGACACCGGCTAAACTGCACTTCATGTCAGAGCACCACATCCGTCCTGTGTACACTTGTTTGATGATTTATTCACTCGGCGCCGGCCTGTTAGCTGCAGACACATCTGCACTCGGCCATGCGTGGCCTCCAGCTCGTGTGGACTTTATGGGGGAATCAGAGGCGGTGATGTGTGTGTGTTTCCATCACGACCTTGTGAACAGGCATTTGCTTTTGCTGTTAGAGTCACGAGCGTCGCTGGACTTCAGGTTGAGGTTAAAAGCTGTTTCATCTGGCAGATCTAAATGTTTAATGACGTTGGGATTAAAGCCGGGTCGTTTCTTCTTCTTTCTTCGTTTCTTCTTGTGATCGAGTAGATGTCGAGGGAGTCAGAGCGGCTTTTTTCTGTTAAATCTTATTTATTTTTTTGGACATGATGTTGCACAAGTTGTAGCTTGCGATAACAAGATAACTTGGGATAAAAAAGAAGATATCGCATTGCAGATTAACAATATTACATTTGCCGTAATATAATAAATTAGCTTTCTTAATTACACACATTCCCCACGTTTAGCTGGTCGGCTGTTATCTTTCCATCTCATTTTCATTCTCCTTCTGTTTTTCTCCCAGAGCTTGCAGTTGTCGTTTCTTAGGATTTGGAAAATATCTGCCAACTATCCAGCGAGCGAGCTCCAGCCAGCTGCCGATGTGCTTGTGTTTTAAATGGTGCGTGATTTAAAGCGCTCCCTCCCTCTCGTCTGCTGAGAAGTGGCTGCAGAGACGCTGCTCTGTTCTAAAAAGCAACAGGGGAGCATTTGTGTTCGCCGCTGCCATTTAATGAAGCCTAATATCACGACAGAGGTTTAATTCGAGAAGGGTCGTACGACTTTCATTCGTGCATTCATGAGTTTGTGTTGTCTGATTTAGAATTCAATACCGTTTATTTGCTTTCGACCGGTGTTTGACGGTCTGCACGCTGTTGGAGACACATTTGTTATTGTGTTCACGAGTGTTTGTCATCACTGCAATTATCTGATAGAACAACTGAAAACAGAAACATTTATAGAAGTGAGTTGCCTGGGATGAATGCTCGATGAGAGAAGAAAAACAATCATGATATTGTTTGTTTGGAATCATTACCTGCCTCCGCCAGCGCCGCCATTACAGTCAACGTGAGAGGAGCATAAAGAGGCAGCGAACGTCGGCCTCGTCTCAGAATAATACAGAAAGGAATAAGTGATGCGGAGGGAAGAAATCTGTGGAGCATGAACAGACTGCTCATGTGGACGGATACGTGTCGGAGGTTGGAAGCGGTTGCTGCTTTAAGGACGGATGGGACGGACATCATTACTGTTGTACAGTGAGCTTCAGTGGGACATTAAAGAGTTGCTCTGTAAGGAAACAAAGGTTGTTCCAAGGCTGACAGGCCAAACTTAATGAGGCTTGAGGAAAACAATGTCCTTGGAACATTATGGATGTCTGTGTTTAAAAACCAGGGGACAAAAATATCCAAAATGTGTGAGAGTGGCCTTTGTGATGTGTGATTTATGATCATGGCGTCATTTGTGACATAAACTGTAGTTATCAGCTGCAAACTATCGAGCCGTCCTGCTCTGTTGTGGCTCACTTTATTACATGAGGCCTGTGAAATACCTCCTGATGGACACTGAGCTCATGTTTCCACTGAATACTTCATCACTGCAAACAGTGATTCTGGGATTGGAGGCACGCTGGTTTCCATTTGTACTCCAAAACGTATCGACCAGTTATGTTTGCATGCAGCTAAATAGTCAACGTGGAGAGAGAGAGAGCACTGAAGAGGAAGTCTCGCCCAGATGTCTGATATCCTGATATCTGCTGGCAACACAGGAACCAGAGGCTGACTTGTCCTGAGACGATTACTTACCATGTGAGATCCTTCCTTGGTTGAGTGAATTACAGTTTGGTTACTCTTCATATACAAGTTAAATAAGGAGTTGTTCCTGTCTTCAGTATCATGTCAGCATGGCAGCCATATAGCATCTTATTTTTGGTGTGAGACTGAAGAGGACTGTCATGAGTTTAGTAGTTATTTGTTCATAAATCAAAGTATTGGTAATAGAGGTTCTGATCAGATGAAATAAACTTGAGATTATCAGTAATTCATCCTGAGGGAACGTGAAACCACTCACCACTCCATCCAGTGGCTGCTGGGACATGTTAACTGTGGTAGTGTAAAGGTTTGGGTACTGGTTACTATCTGGTTACTATCATACATGATAAGAGCAATGAGCCTGTTAGTTTAGGTGGTCGGAGATGGTGGTTCACTTCTACTTGAGGTCCAGTACTGTTCACCACTAACTCCTCCTTTCCACTGATGTTGAGCTGTAGGAGGTTTGGCCCACAGCACTTGACAAACCTGTCTACAACACCTCTCGGTACCTGACATCCTGCGATAGCAGTCATCCGAGAGCTGAGTTTCGTCTGAGGTCCGAGGTGTGGAGGGTGACCAGAGACCGGAGAGGACATCCCCCCCGAGGAGCTCGGCTGTCTGCAGCCTGACGGACTGTGTCGGACCAGGAGGATCCACCTGCAGCCTGTGAGATGAAAAAGAAAATGTTTCTGCTCCATAAAACTGTGTGTTTTTAATCTTTAGTCTCGTAAAACATTTAAAATGTTTGTCTAAAATGGGAGGAGATCATTACTTTTTTACGAACAAAGCTCCTTGAATAAACGCAGCCTGTGACTAAGAGTCGTTCGCACTGTTAACTGTAAGTGATCACCTGCTGGACAGGTTGGGAAGCAGTGGATTCGATGTTATATCATGTTATGTGGCTTTCATATAATTTGTGTTTACGGGACCAAACTTTGACCACGTCAGTTTGAATTGTTCTGATGATCATGCAGCGGCTGGTCGCTACATGCTGCTCGGCACACGTTCTGGTTTTCCTCCCCGTTTCTTTTCTTTTTCTTCCCCAGCAACAGAAATCGTTAAATCTGATAAAATGTTCTCGCTCCACTCTGGATATTCTCCTCAGATAAGAGTCTTTGCCTGCAGGGCAGTTTCTCTCTTTTGTTTTTGCGTTTACACCCACGTATTCCAACAGTAAAAATAGATGAGCTGTTGCTTCACCGACACACTTAACGCTCCCACATCCCACTTGCGTCATCTCCGTTCACGTTTCTGTTACATCACAGCTCACCACTCCCCTCGGAGCGCTGCAGCTTCTGAAACCTCACCGTTCCCCTAAATCAATGCAATATAGTCCCATATGTGAAATAACTGCGGAGCTTGATGTAATTGCCTGAGGAGCGCAGTTACTTCACAAATGAAAAATATGCTAATTACTTCGTACACTGCATAAATGTAATTTCTTTCTAAATGAAATGACTTGCAGTGTGCACGCCCACGCACACGTACACGCACACGCCGGGTCAACTCTAGGAGAAAATATACACGCACACACATAAACAAGCACACAGAAGAATTATTGAGCGTCTCATCTCACCTTCCTCTTTTCTATTGATCACACAGATCATTTGCTGTTGTTGCGTTGAGTTTAAGAGGTTCTCAGCGTCACGACCTCTGAGTTTACATGCAGGAGGTTTTTCTCTATCTAACGTTCTAACAGTTTCTACCTCAGCCTGTACTTACAGATTGTGCAGTCATCCAAACATGTTGTAAACATGTTTAAACATGTTTAAACATGTTTACTGAGAGGAGAATCTGTCCTTCAACAGCCGGGCTGGGATCGAGCTTTGTTTCAGCAGCAGCCTCCCTGCTGATCCGGATAACGAATCATAATCTGTGTACAAATGAGCCCTTTATCCTTGAATGTTACTTTAGTGGTCCACAATAAAAAGGTAACAGATTTAACCTGTTGCTAGGATGTCATATCTAAATATCTAT
>OMLP01033917.1:0-15497 GCA_900302685.1 Spondyliosoma cantharus
CTAACTCAGACAACCTGGACCAGAGGGAGGCTGGCAGAGGCACAGACAGAGCACACACACACACACACACACACACACGCACGCACGCACGCACGCACGCACACACGCACACACACACACACACGCACACACACACACACACAGGCACACACACACTGTGCGGCTCGCTGCTTCCCTAACACGCCGCTATACCGTGGTCTGGGGACTCTGCGTCATGTTTGACCTGTGTTTCTCTCCCTGCGGCAGGGAATTAGTCTGTGTGTGTGTTTGTGTGTGTGTGCGAGAGAGAGATAACGCGCCAAACATTCCCATGACAGTGGTTTGGGCGGCCGAGGGCGTCAGCTGTGCCTGCCCCACTAACTTATGTGTGCTGCATGATGCGATGTTTGAATTAAAAGCAGGTGAACGCTGGAAGACATGACGCCAAAACCCCAGCTTCTAACTCCACCCTCGTCTCTGCAGCTGTATCCTTTCGTCAGCAGAGAGCCGATCCAGTAGCACAGCCGTTGTTCTTTTTTTCACACAAGAAAAACAAGACTCAATTTGGGAGTCAAATTAAGGCCAAAAATTAATCTCAGGCAAATAAACTTTTAGAGATATCATTATGATTTGATGATATTGTTCTCAGTGTGGCATGCCCAAACTGAACACAAATTAAAAGGGAATTCTTCATGCAAAAAAAGAATGTTTGGAAGGGGACAAATTTGGAAATCTATTTTTGATCTTCTCTAAATGAGTTTTTAATTCAAGCCCAGATGAAGAATCTACCCAGTGATCTCTTGTTATCGCCGCAGAGCGTATGAACCTCTGGCGGTGCCGTAAGGACACGATGCTGCTCCAGTCGCAGTCAGTTAGACAGCTCTGTTATACAGTGAAAACAGACTTTAATACCATTACTTTTCCCCAAATCCCTCTCTGACCTTTCTCTTTGAAACCGGCACGGAAGGAAAGTAGAGTGGAAAACAGACGAGCGGCTGTAAGGCGAAGTCTTGGTTACAACAAAACAAGCTCTACTGTACTGCAGCACTTTGATGGAGGAATTTAAAATATTAACATACACTTTAACTCCCTCCAGTCGTGCAGTTCCCTCCCTCAATCCCTGAACCCTGTGACTAACCATGACTAATGCCTGTTTTTTTTTTTTTATCTTGTAAAAGTAACAATCAACTTCAAGGTCCAACAAAAAGAAAAAAATTGAATCATTGATTTCACTGGCCGTTTAAACTTCTTCGTAATGGAAACCCTTTCAAAACCCTGTAAAATAAATTTGATGGAAGAACATTTAAGGTGCAGGCCTACACCTTGTTAACGTATCGGTCACTGTGCATTTACCTCTGTCCGTGTCGTAAAGGAAGACAAATCGGCTCCAGTCGTAGTGGTCCAGCAGTGACAGCAAAGCCCCTCTGATGGACGGCCGGAGCTGCAGGGTGAACTGGCCCTCACCTTCAGTGGGGAAGCTGGGCGTCACGAGGCTGATGTGCAGGGCCCCACAGAACGACGTCAGCGTGTTCACCGAGCGCTTGTCATAAAGGCCAAAAATGGCGAAGACCCCTCTCGAATACTGAGAACAGACTGACGTGAGGAGGGAAGAGGAGGGATGGGGTGTTGAGGGATAGAGGGTCCCAGATGGAAGAAGAGGGGGAAAAAAAGAGGAAAACATATCAGTGAGATTGTTTTTAAAGAGCTTTGCAATAATCTGACAAATGACAGAGAAGAAAAAAAGAGCAAATATGGGAACGGGGCAGAGAGAGACACATGCTCCTTAATTAAATTCCCACTGTGGAATCTGGTTACACATTTCAAGCATTTTAATGAGCAACAGCTTCAGCTTGTGTCAGCTATAGATTCTCACCGCTAATTAGACCCACAAACTGTGCTCTTTGAGTGGTGAGTGTCAGCATCCATAAATGCGCCTGGATTTGCTAAAAAAACCTAATGAAACTGACATAAATGTTTTTTGAAGGAGTCTTGTTGAGTTTCCTCCAAACTTTCACGGCACTTAAAGGGCAAAATCCTCGTCTGCCACATCATTACATATAAATGTAATTATGAAGTATAAGCACACGCATTGGCTCGCACATTGGTGGAGTGAATCCGGCTGCCGTACAAGCCCCTGGCCAGCAATTTTAGAATTTTCAGACTGGCACAAAATCGTTCCCACTAGCCAAAACTGGCACGGCTACTTATACAGTTGTTAAGGAAATTACAGTCAAATAATCCCACCTGCTTAGAGCTGAACATCCTTAAGATCCATCCGTGCAAGCATGCACTCACACACACACACACACACACACGCGCGTACCCGCGCAGCAGCAGATATAAAAACCCTTGACCGTACCGTGAGCTCACTTCAAATGTGAACTCATTTTCCACTACAACACTGCAACTCAGTCTTCAAAACCCCCCGAAGCTTTCAACCATGACAGAAAGGAGAGTGAAAAGCACTGACGTCGTCCGCTATCTCGCTTCCACAAAAACCTCTCCCCCGCTTCGTTTTTTGTCGTTCATCCGTGCACCTCGAACTAAAAGTGTGTTTGAACAACATAAAAAAAAAAAAACAGAAGAAGGCTCTTGGGTGTGTGAATTGGCAAGTGGTGCATATTCTGACAAATCAACCAAAAATGTGCTTCACTCTCTAGGGATTGACTGAAATTATGCGTTGACTCATTTTCTTACAATTTTTGATGCTCCTCTTTGTCTGCCCCCTTTCTCTCAGTCATCCTCTTATTTCATCCGCTCCTTTCTCTCTTCAGCCCCATTCATCCTTTTCAGCCGGATTCTTTCAGGCTGGTATGTTTTGAGCTTGAGCTCTATCCTGCGTCATAATTCATCCTCCGCCCTGTAATACGTCACACTGGAGTAAACTGTGAGGCAGCAGGAACTGCAGACTTTGCTTTTGGCAACAACTGGCCATCACTCTGTAACCTTTTCTCTCTTTCCCCCCTCTCTTGATCTCCTCGTGCATCACTACACCTCATACCTTCTCCGCGTTCTCCCGTTTTCCGAGGCGGACGCTGCATCAATCCTCTCTATTTCAGCTTCCAACATCCACTTTCCTTCATCTCCTCTCTCCCTCCCTGACTGCCTCCTCTTTCTGTTCCTCCCTCTCTAGCTCCTCCTGGGACTCAGAGTAATTCCATTATCAGCTATAAGCCTCAGTGGGGGTAAACACTGAGGGAGATGCAGCTTTGACGGCTTGGCTTGTGGCAATTAAACAAAGCCGAGGCCCCTGCACCCAGGAGGCGATAAGGCAGGGATTTATCCTCTGATTATGACAGGAGCTAAATGTCTTCAATTCAGAGAACTAGCATACTACTTACTTAGCATGCGTCATTCAGCAGGAGCTGAGTCATGGCGTCCTCAAAGTTGACAGACTTAGTGTCTTCCGAGACGATTTTGATGGCATTTCCAGCTTTTATTTTACACTTCAGGGCACATAACATCATGAAAGATGGTTACAGGGATGGGAACACGTGCGAAACTACTAAATGACGGGTGCTACATCTTAGTGAGGCACCAGCACCTGGAAAGCACAACGATGTTCATGTTTAATCACCGAAGCTGACTTCATAAATGCTCAGAAGATAAGGGCAAACGTTAATCTAAAACAGCCAAACGACAAGGACTGAAGCGGACGAGACAAACTGGCATGATGAGTGCGAATATTCAGATTGAAACCGGCACTCAGAGTTGTGGTGGCAGCTTGCTGATGAAAAATGGCTCTTGGCTGAGAGGAATGATGTCCTCACGCTGTCTAAGGACAAAAGAGAAGCAACATACAATTGAATTTCTTTGACGGCAGTGTCATGGCAAATCCCATTCCCCTGCTTCACATAAATCTGTGTTTTCTGTCATCAGCTGTTTTGGGGAACGGAGCATAAATAGAAAAGCAGCAGAACAAACAGAAAGCATTGCACTCGTGAACTGACATACTGGGTGACAGACGAGTAGAGGTTGGCCAATAGGACGATTCGTAAACGACTTGGCTCTGGTAGCGGAGCGGCCATTGTATACCGGGGATAATATTGTATATATTCCAGTGAAAGTTAACTTATATAATACATAAAATGGCTTTAATCATAAATTATGAGCATGACAATGTTATAGTATGACATTATTAATGCATAAGACTGAATGCTACTTTCTTTGTTTTGCTAGCTTTCTTAGCTTCAAAGCGCCACTGAGAAGCTTTCGTAGGAATGAACAGGGCACCATCTGCAACACTGTATTCAGGTTTATCGATACGTCCCTCGGTCAGGGCAGGCAGCAAAGCAATGTGAAAATGTTAACTGTGAAGCGCCGCTAAGTAACTTTCCCAAAACTGTTTTTTAATTGTTTAAGTAATCAGCTGGTTAATTGGCTATCACCTTCTCCTGCTCTAAACCATCATTAACCTTTAAAAAAATCCAGTATCACTCCACCACTGGACTGGAGTGCTGCTCTCATGCCAACTGATGCTTCTTTGTAGGAAAGTTATCAAAAACTACCGGCCTAGATTCACTTTATGACATCACTGTCTGCAAATGTAATTTTTTTTCCCTCCACCTCCTGGGTCTCCATCAAAACGTAAAGGAAATATTGATAGCCGTGATCCCAAACCGCTCTACTTTTAAACAATGAGACATCTGCAGCCCTTCACACAGAAGCGCACGGGCCCGGAGATTATAACAAAAAAAAGTGTGTCTCATTCTTCATTCATCCACTCTCTTTCTTCTCTCCCGTCTTCCGCCACCTCGCTCCCTTATTCTCCTATTCTCTATCTATTCTGATCCAGGCTTTGACTCACTCATCCTTTTCTTTTCACCCTTGTTTCCCCTTTCTGATGTACGTCTCCATGGGCTTGTTTCTCTGCAACTCCCTCCAGCACCACCACCACCACCAGCACCACCCGCACCTCCGCCGCAAGGCTGGAATGTGCCAGACAGTGGCGTCATTGTAATAAAATGTGCGCTAAGCTTGCTTCATAAAGCTTTAATGAGAGGAAGGGACCAGCGGCATGGTGCATCATCGCCACAGTAAAAGCATAGGACACAATAGGTCCCCCGGGACTTTCTCTACCTCTACCTCTCATTGTCCCCCCCCTCGCTTGTTCTCCCAGCATCTCCATATGTTCGATTGTTTTTTCTCTTTCCGCCTGTCCCGTCTATTTCTGCTTCTTAATTGCTTGCTCTGTCTGTAGAAATCTCTCCCCTTTTTTTCTCTGTGAGGACCTCTCCATAAATCTCCCCCATAATGTTCCTCCTTTATCTGCATTTCTCTGCACCGTATATCAAGCCTCAGCATCCCCGCGTCTTCCTCCGCAGCCATCCCCTCTGATTCATTATATTTGTGTCTCTGTGCATTTAGAAAAGCCCTCTCAATCATGCGCGTACCCTGCACATCACTTTATATGTTTTTATTTATTTTTTTTCGCATTTAAATGTATCCAATTTGCATAACAGGGGAGGAAATATATTGCCTAGGCAGTACGATACTTTACGGACTAACACCTCAGCTCTCTTTGCTTTTCCTGGTGTTGTTATCTGTGTGTTTGCGCTCTACCCATATTTCTCCCCCCATCCCTCCCTCTTTCTTTACCTCTCTTGGCACAGTGCTGAGCGGGCCACTTGTTTGTATTTCAGATGACAGCAAGAACAGATGCTCGCAGATAAACCTGCTACTGATTTTCACTGTCACTGCACAACAGCGCAACATAAAAAGCAACACACACACACACACACACACACACACACACACAAAGACACGCAGAGCATAAACAGCCTTCCTCCGACACACATCGTATCATATAACTTTCTGACTTTTTCTCTCCTGATGCTGCAGTCGCTTCCCACCTATTAGTCTGAGCAACAACCGCCTAGCTGCAGAGAGATTCTCCAGACAGCCACAGAAACACTGCAGTAATACTGGAAGCTTTCATTACCTTTAGCTAAAGGCCAAGATACAGGACACACCTGAGTAAATAAGGAGTACAAGCTAGTTTTAAAGCCTTATTGTTTATTTTTCCTGGCATAGTCCGGGCTTACCTACAGTGCAGCACAGTGATACCTACAGCGTGAGGGGAAGATAATGCCAATGATAAGCTTTTATGGGCTGTGCAATTAGAGAGAAATCTACCGCCCAATGTTTTACACTGACATTTCACGTCCAGGCCATTTACAGTAGTAGCCTCGAGGGAGGGAAGCTCCTGTGTCTATTCTGCTTTAGCTCTGCATGACTTCTTTATACAGAGGAAAGCAAAAGAGTGGAGCATCCTGCGGCAATCGGCAGAGTTTTCTAACATGACCGAGGCTCTTAATCCAGACTGACACAACTGGTTCATCACGTAGAATAAATTAACACTCATGATCAGTTAACATACTGGAGAAGGGGCGATTATGAAGCGCAAAGAAGCAGCTGAAGTTTAGAAAAGTTGTTTTGTAGCCGTAAATTAAAGTGAGAGGCATGGCGTAGCATGAGGTAACCCAGTACTGAAGTTCGGCTTCGGTCTCACAGGTTTGGTAGGTAGGTTGATGAACCGTTACAAATCATTTTCATTCCAGTTTTTATGGAGGCTACATTTTCAAAAGAATCATATCAATAAACTAAGGTTTCCCAATGTCAGCCAAATGAGCTAAATCTATCTATCTAATATTATGAACAAGTATTCAAACCTGTAATGTTTGCCGCTAACGTCAACACATCAGATACCAGAGTTTCTACTCTGGCTGTGGTTAGCTGAGGTTATAGGCCTACACTAGTGGCTGTCAAAATGAAACCACAGACCTGTTGCACATTGTTCCAACCCAGATATTAAGAATATACTTCTAATTTGTCTTCCCAATTACTTTGTGGTGAGAAACATAACTGTTGACTGAACAGTTTAAGTACCACACAGGAACCATTAAGGTTGGGGTGCTTGAACAGTGACTTCATAATCAGAGGATGTGTTCAGTCAACAAAAGAACTTTGTTTAAGGTGTTTTTTCTTGAAGACCTGGATGTTTCCCTAACCTTAACCAAGCGGTGCGAGGGCCCAAATACAATCATGAAATACGTTTTTGAATGTTTATTTAGTTGCCATGAGTAAATATCACAAGATGAAAACAATAAAATATGTTAATGACCATGTTCCTGAGAAGTTAAAGGGAAAGTTTAGTCAACTTCTACACAGCCCCACGCTAGATGGAGAGTCGGGCGAAGTTTTGTACTCCACAAAACATTTTTGAACTTCACAGCAAAAAACAGCGTTGCAGCGTTCTGAAGTAGATGGGAACTTAAAACAATAAAAAAACACAATTGAATGAACATGAAATCACTCCGCACAGCTTGTCCGGCATAATCCAAGTCTCCAGAAGCCCTGAGATCCCAAATTGATGTTATTCACACCCTTTTAAAGCAGAAATCTTGACTGTTGCTGCTGAGAGGAGCGTTAGAACACATCCAGTCCAAATGGGTGCACACACTTGACAGAAAGTCAAGGGTGTAAATAGCATCTTTTCAAATCAGTGTGGAATCTCAGGGCTTCCAGAGACTTGGATCTTGTCAGGCGAGCTTTTATGGAAATCCCCATCTACTTCACTTGTTTCGGAGAATGCTGCAACACAACAGTAAACTACACAACTTTGCCTGACTTTCTATCTGCATTGGGGTAGATAATGACTGAATTTTCATTTTTGGATGAACTTATCTCGTAAGTGCTCGATGTATTTCCTCTTTTTAAAATCTCAAATAAACATGTTTTTCTCCAAAATGTGTTTGTTGTTATTATTAGTGTTTTACACTTAATTTATAGAAGGTTGACAGAAGCTTTAGCTGTTTTTGAAGTGAATTATAATACTAAAATATCTCAAAGCCAGCTCTTACATAATCATAACTAGTGCTTTTGTGTCAGTACCTTCCCATAAAATTTAGGGGGAAGACCATTTGTTGAACTAAGCCTCAGCCTCTCAAGTGCCTGTGCATGCCCCTGGCTCTGGGTAGCATTAGTGTGTTGAACAGTCAATGAAGAAGAATAGGTGATTTCATGGCATAACTCTCGCTCAGTGGATTGGACTTGCATGCTGGGTAACACTGGCTACTTTTCTCAGCATTTGATAGCTGCTCTCAGCGCTCAAAACCAGGGGCATTGTAAAGACAGACTATAATTCATGCTGCCGTGTTTTGAACATTGATTCGATGACTGAATGCTGCGAGGGACCCAATGATATTACGTTAAACTGTGACTGTATTGTCTAGAAAACATGCAGTTTTACAGGAAAGGTTTTCTCCATGGTGAGAATGAAACAGTACTTTTATTCTGACAGGGGCAGCACAGCTCTGTTAAAGAGGAGGATTATAAAGACAAGACAGGAGACAAAGGCTGGAGATCAATAGTATCTGGCAGAGAGCACAGTCACCGTATGGATTTGATATTTGTTCCTCTACACTACAACATAGATTATGGCACAATGGAGCAACTTCTCTGAAAAAAAAAAAAGAAAAACACTGCGACTCAGATGTCAGAGGGAATTTCATCAGAATGAGGTCCGTAAAATAACATGACATGGTGTTTTGATATACGTGCAGAGGTAAAACATCCATACAAATGACAAGATTTAAAGTGAGTCTTGATTGTTTTTCCAATGCCCCTATGAGAAACCATCCATTTGATCAATCCCCAGATAAACATAGATTATATTTAACCCAGACATCAACTTCTCATCCATCCTAAGCAGCAATGTCATGATGACAAGCTAAAAGCCTGAGAATCAATGTTCTTCGAGGGAGAGCGTGCTCAGAGATTTTATGCAACATAAAAAACAACTATTTTCAGCCAAGGATGCCAAAACAGACAAAGAGTTATAAATGACTTCTGGAGGATCAAATAGTTCTGTATGGAATTGATATCGTTCAGATCCCATGGTGGTTTCAGGTGATGATACTGAAGTACTGTAGTTACTTATTGGACTGATGTCACGATCCATGTACCGATTACGTTCCATACTCTGATTGTTTGATTGTCAATTTCCCATTGCATTCTTTGAAATGCTCTTCTTATGTTTGAACTTGTACAGAAATGTGCTCACTAGCAGTTAATAATGCATTCAAATCATTAAATGAGTTGCCATCGCAACTTGCACTCATACACCTCTTTGTGCGTGAAGCCCACTTGACCTACAGTTCAATTTCTTTGGACCTCATTTAAATTAAATGCATTTCAGTTTCATATTTTGCTAAGTGCTAAAAAAAAATGACAATGACAATAATAATGATATTCAAGAAACAGAGCTTTGGTCTCAGTATTAAAATTGGCAGATATCCAAAATCAGATATCAAAATCGTGCTTCTATAGTTCTGTACCTTCCATACGCAGACACCAATGCAGTCTATGAATTATAACAAGTGAATATGTTGTAATTATTTTATATCTCGTTCAATAATACATTTAACATATAAAACATGGTAACATGCAATGTTCAGAAATGTTAATATTGACCCAAGCTGGCCTCAAGCGTGGTCATCAGCGGCATCATGGAGACTAAATAAAAGATAAAGCTTGACGATCAATAGTCTGGCAGGGGAATTCTGCTACCTTATGGATTTCATATCTGATCCTCTCCACTGTAACATAGTTTACAAGATAACTGAGCTGCAATAGCTTCATAAACAGGGCGGCGATTATTGAGAGTGATAGCGAATTGTGTGCTGTGCTGTAACTGAGTGTGCGTTCGGTTCGCTGTGCTCGTGAATGAGGCCATTTATCCCTCTGTCTGCCTCCTGTCTGTCTATCGTCCCTCTTTCACAAAACTGCCTCAAGCAGAGAGGAAAAGGGGGCTTCAGTTGTTCTCAGCGAGGAAGGAAAGAAGAAACAGGGAGACAGAGAGAGCAAGAGAGAAAGAGAGTAGTTTCAAAACCCACAAGGGAGCTCTGACAGTGACGAGAGAGGGTATGTCTGCCAAGCAGACACTGAAGAGAAGGTAGGGAAAGAAAGCAGAAGAATCTGGATACTAAAGGCAGGTATGGAGAAAAAGGCAGAAAGAGAAAGTGAGAAAATGCTGCCCAGCAGGCCAGTGAAAACAAAGCAAAGACTGGAAATTAATCCTTAAGTGCTCTCACAGCTCTTTATGTGTGTGTGTATTCCTGTGCGCAGTCAAATGAATGCAGTACAAACACACACTCAGGTTGAAACTCTTGCACAGCTGCCTCATGTGTCTGAATACAGGGCGGAATCTGGGGTCAGAGGTGAGGGACGGTAGGAGGCTCCTGGGTAAAACTGCCACACTTTACTGTCACTTCTTTATGCTGTTTGATTACATCTTTTCACTTCTCTGAACCTGTTCTTGCTCCCCTCCACCTCCTCCACCTCCTCCTCCTCCCCTGACTGCTCCTTCAGGTCCTGCCCCTCAGGCGGCGTGAATGAAGCTTCTAAGAATAAGAGCACTGATTGGGGAAAATGAGGACAGGTACCCAAGCGGGGGGCAGCGATCTCTGTGGCCTTTGGTGTTGTTGCAGTTAATGAATATGCTGAGAGTTGCTGATACAAACAAACAAAGAAGCTAGTTATCGCATTTATTATGTCTCCTGCAAGCCAGTCATGTTGCATTGTACATCCAAGTCAGTTCAGACTCACATGATGAAAGTGAATAGTTGATAGTTCTTCACTGAGAGCTTATTTTAACAGACTACAGAGGACTGAGAGCCTTTTCATTTTTTTTCAGTCAAAAACTCCACTATTTGAAGCAAAACACCATTACACCGTTGTTACCTGAGAGCGCTGAACTGCTGATTGACACCTTGATTGACCAGTAAGGGGCTTCTATACCTGCCTGGTGGCCTGCAACTCCCAACAAGTGATTTCACAGGCAGAAGAAAGAGTCACATGGTCAACAAAACATTACCAACAAGTCATTATCTCCCCTTCTGTTCCTGAGTTATGGTGTTGAACAATGACCAGAATTATGAAGTGTTCCTGCAGAACATTATGATGTCACAGTGAAGCTGACCTTTGCATTTGGGATATAAAATGTCGTCACTTCATCCTTTTATCCTTCTAGACATTTGTTGTCACAATTAGTGTATGAATTCTTGAGTAATGGCCAAGAAATGTGTTTTGTGAGGTCTCAGTTCTTTCAATTTGACCACCATCAGTTTAGGCTTGAGTCCAAGTGGAGGTTTGAAGAAACTCCCCCAAGGAGAGGCAGCTTTTACTTGAAAAAAAGGATAATTTTTACAGTTGCCTTGTGAAGAATTACACTCACACAGTGGAATAAATGAGGAAGGTAGTGGGGGTGTAATTGCTTTGAAATTATTATATTGTTCACAGGGGGAAATGTTTAGGATACAAAAGGGATGATGCTGGCTTCGTTCCGCACTGTAGTTTCAAATTTGCGTACACATCATTTTGTTTGTCTTTCGTGTTGTACACTTTTGACAGCTCTGTCTCTGATTGGTTTTCCTCTGTGCAAGAAAACTAGACTTGTACAAAATGCACAGGCTTATGGTATTACTTATTTCCCTACCCTTATAGTGGAAAATACAGTAACCAATTTCCACCGTGTGTGTGTGTGTGTGTGTGTGTGTGTGTGTGATAGAGAGAGAGATTTCAGGTAATACAAATATCAAAGTATATCAAAAATTTCACTGATGGTCTCGTTTGCTATTGCAGGTCATTTATAATCATCGGAGGAATCACGAGAATGTTTCATAAAGCTATAAATGTTCCTTGCAGTCACTTTGAATTGAATATTGGAAAGATTCCAGGACTCTCACAAAGGGACAAATGTGTGGTAAGACTGTGAAATTGACATTTCATAAAAATCCATTTTTGCATTTCACGATTTGTATTATCCTGTTGTGATGTGGTGTAAAACCCTGCGCATTTGGGAAATGATGGACCTCAAAAACAACGTCCTAATTTGAAGTTAAGTGGCATTTCTCTGCATTAGTCATCAGTGAAAATGGAGAATTACAAGAAAGAAATGGGCGGCGAGGGGATTACATGCAAAAACGATTGAACATTGATGTTGGTTGTAACTGGTACTATCTCAGTCCAATGAGCCATGGGTGTGACCAATTAGCTCTTCTGCGTCCCATTTTGTAAAGTCAGGAGGAAATGAACAAACTCTGGTGACATCTCATTAATGTCTTGAGGTTGATATCTCTTAGCTCAGCATATTCACTTGGAACATCAGGCTTGTCAAACTCAGACAGTGACAGAGTTTGATCCAGTTGGTGCCCTCCCTTCAAATCGACCAAGAGACCCACAAAACTGCTGAAGTCAACTGATATTTTCTGGAATTGGAGGCTACTGTATAATAAGTGCTGGACCTTGAACGGCAAGTATTGACTGCATATTATGCACAACAACATGTGACGATCTCACATAACTGTAGCGTGGTGTTGCTAGACTCATTTGCAAATGCAAATTATAATGCAAATTACTGTTGAACCTCTCACTTCTTTATCAATTTCCAAGGGGTATTTTCTACCGGCACAAACCAACTCCTCTGGACACGTTTGAATAGACCTTCAACCCCCCAGAACAAGGAAACATTTAATGTTGGAGTTGGCTCTGTAGTATCGCCTAATGCTCCATGCACAATGATGGGCCCTAACAGCAGTTGACCAGGGCCTAATAACAGCAGGGTTATCTTCTGCCTTAAAAAGCACATTCAAGTCAGAACAGATAAGAAAGAGTTCCCCTAATCAGGATCCTTGAATGTTGTGTTGGCTGCTTAGCCGTTGATGACTGCCGCACACATTCGGTCCGTGGCGTCCGGAAAATCGATGTGTCACCATGGCAAAGGATCATCTTTGTCAAACATCCAAGCGGCATTTGCAATAAGCATTACAACCGTCCATATCTCCGTGCCCTTTAAGGAATGAAACAATGCTCGTTATCGCAGTGCCGTTATTAAAAAATGTCCCGGGACCTGTGTTCATTGAGGCTTGTCATAAATCTTGTAATACTGAACCTGGCAAAAAGAGGCTGACAGCAAAACTGTGGCTCAGGGCATAATTGCTCACAGCATGATACACCAGTAAAACATGCGTGCACACGTGGACACACGCACACACATACACACACACACACACACACACACACACACACACACACACACACACACACACACACGTTGACAATATGCTGTGGAAACTTTGCCTCGCCGACGAGGCTGCAGCCACAGAGATAAAAGATAGCGAGAGGGAGAGAGGCAGGGTAAAGATAAGAGAGAAAGAAAGGACCCACATGTCACCTGTCATGGTGCTGCGCCGCATACCCTTAGGACACAGTCCTTTAAACATGGTTAATCTGCGTGTGCGTATGTGTGTGTGTGAAAGAGAGAGAGAAAGAGATAGTGAGAGAGAGAGATGTGACAGAGAGCCTTTTTACTCCAGTCATCTTTAAGCACTACTAACAGTAGCTAAAGCCCTGTGGGCCTGTCCGGTACGAACACAGCCATTCATCACACATGCGCGTGCACACACACGCGCACACACACACGCACGCACACACGCACGCACGCACACACACACACACACACACACACAGCTGATATCAAAACCATTCATCACAGCAGACAGGGGGAGAAGGAGGGGAAAAGAAGAAAAAGAGGCAGGGAAGAGAAACTCACTCACTATGCTCGCCTCTTACTATATGTGAGCACTGTGCTTTCATGCCCCTCCGTGGGAGCGATCTCACGGAGAAACCTGCAAACACCACTGATTTCCTACCGTGTGGCACACTCGGCATTCGCTCCTCTTCTTGTGATGTGCTTTTTTGATTTTTCCTTGCAGTTCTGTAGCCGTGCATAAACCTTCAAATATTCTCATCTTGTCAATTTCACACACAGGATAAGCAGCCCCGCAGGTGCATGGAGACATTTATTCCCAACATGGTTTGCCTATAGGTGTTTTTAGAGGCAGATGCCTCAGTTGTGACACGTCTCTGCGTGATTGCTCCTTAAGAGTGCCGAAACATGATGAGTGCTGTGTCCTGTGCATACCCCACAGAGACCTAACTAGGGCATAAGAACATATATTATAACAGAAGTGTGCATGTAGCAGGGACTGCAGGGGACTGTAAAAATATTAGTTCACACCGAATGGTCTCTTCAATCTGTATTTATGTCACAAACCACAGTTCTTCAATCTCAGACAACAGGGCTCCACACTAACTTTGTCAACCACTGTCCCAGAACCATCCCAACAGTTGTAAATGCCTCTTAGTGAATGTGAACCATCCCAGAATTAAGTCATTGTTTCCTTACTTTCTTATTTTTGTCTATAGTTGTACTCAGCTGTATACTCAGCTGAAGTACTTTGGTACATTTATTCACTGTACATTTGCGGTTAACTGTTTAAAGGTGCAGAACTGGCCACCTGTTGACTTCATGCTCTAAACAAGGTGTCAGCGTATCACCAGAGTAACTCCCAACTGCTGCCAACTATCGTTACCTAGTTAGCTTGATTAGCTAGAGTTTAGAGCACCGGTAAGCTGACAGTGTTTACACTGCTGGTGCAGGAGCTTTGCACCGGGTCAGGCCAGAGCAAGCAGACTAGCATGCTAATATGTTTGCAACACGTCAAAGCTATTCTTTCACATTTTGTTTATTATTTTAATAAAGTTTTTTGAATGTTTTCAACCAGAATTCTTACATTTTGCACCTTTAACACATCATGTACCTCAAGAGAGAAACTCATAGTCCTTGTTGTGTGTTAGCTGTTAGCTCTATAAACTCCATTATCTGTTAGTTGTTAGCTCCATTGGTCCCTTTAGCAACTGACACCACAGAACTCTGCTGCCCACTGGCTGTGAACAGTTAACTAGCAATCCTTCTACTGATTTCAACAAGGATTTGTTATAATAATAGCAATTTTAGGAAAAAAGAGTATGTTTTCCCCATTGATATTAAGTTTACTTCCTCCTCTCAGATTTTAACCAATCATAGTCTCACCTTGATTAGCCAGCCAGTGATAGTAGACTAAAACTTCAGTAACAGCATTAGAAGACGTCCTTTGTTGTCGTCAGGATTCAGTTAGTCATTTGCTAAGCAAAAGTTGTACATTCATAAAAAATCTCTTCTGTCCCAGAAGCATCCCAGGGTAATCTCTCTTCATCCAAAACATATTTTCAAATTTGTACCTAAACCCTAGATCCTTTGAATATATATATATTAGGGGTGTAACAATACATGTATTTGTATTGAACAGTTTTGTTACAGGACGTTCGGTTCGGTACAGGGCTGTGCACGGGTGAGTTCCTGGAACGGAAGTCGCGTGTGTTTATTTTCCGCCGGCAGCTACACGTGCAGCCCGTTTACGTCATAGCTAATGCTAGGGAGAAAACCAGAGCTTGAACACCCTCCCGTGTTGCTACAGTCTCCTGCTTGGGAACACTTCGGCTTCCTTAAATATTGCAACGGAGAAGGACATATTTCCAGTGTGACAGTTTAACTCCGGTGTTCATTTTAACTGGCGAGGGTCCCAGGTGTGCTGGAGGTGCGGTTTGAGAATCCCGTCTCAAGAGGGGTCCTCGGC
>OMLP01033920.1:3197-19164 GCA_900302685.1 Spondyliosoma cantharus
GGAGTGGAATGCGCATAAAGTCACATCCCTTGGACTGTCACAGAAAATCCGAGTCCTTTGCAAAGAAGTGCACAAGTCCTGCAACATTAAACAAACAAATCGTCTACAGGGTTGTTTAGGCTACCGAGAGAGTTGAGGAAGAACACATATGGCCAGTAAAAAAAGTGATTAATTCATGCTACAAAATGTTACACAGAGCCCCTTTATAATTCATAGAATTGATATAACTATATACTTATATATATTATATACTTATATATAAGTTTCTCTGATCGGACATCCTGGTAGCATGTCATCCCCCTTCTCTCTCATCCCATGTGCTGTCGGTCTCACGCTGTCCTGTCAAATATGTAAGGCCAAAAGAATTAACATTTTTTTAAAAAAGGAAAAGTTTCTCTGATATGTAAAAAGTCCCTTTTGAGAATGTTTTGTTGTGCACACCTAGTTGGCATCCTGCTCGTAAGGTAATTCACTTTAGAGTTAATTTTTGCACAAAAGGAACTGAGGGAGGTCATGTCATTGTGCAACTTCAGAGCTGACCTGAGTCATTCGTATTCTTTACACTAGAAAAACATAGATGAGCCGGCCCTCAGCTTCTGATAACCTAATAATTCACTGTATCTATGAGTAAATGCTGGCCCTTCAAACCAAAGTTGCCTTCAAAGAACTACTTTACTAAAAGTATTGTAACATAATTTTCATGTAATGGTATGGTCTTGCTCAATACTCATTGGATGTTCTATTTACCATGACTGTGAGGACCAGATATGACTGACCTGGGTTTTACTTTTGTGTTTACAGGACAGAAGATGTTTTGATGTGATAGGAAAAAACAGAGTTAGCGAGAACAGGAAGAGGGGCAATGAATCTAAGGGGGAGATATGGAAAAGGACGAGGATAAAAAAAGTCACTTTCAAATCATGAGTTTTTCTCGGAACATTGAATTAAGCAGCGTGAACGGGTGGGGGCCTCGAGGGTCTGGGGGTGGCTGGCCGCAAAGATGCCTGTATGAAAGAGTTTGTTGTTTGATGCAGGGAGAGGGAGATGAAAGGGGAGAGGGAGATGGCGACTTTGTTGGGCATCAGTCCCCTCTCCCATCGCCTCCTTACCCTGCGGCCCTCCCTCGCTCTGCCCATGTGAGCTAGAGTTCATACGCAGGGCCCACAGCTGCTCACATAGACCCCTCAGACACACACACACACACACACACACACACGCAAACACACGCAAACACACGCACACAGATAGAAGCACATACATGGATGAAAACATGGGACTCTACATGCACACAAAGACATACTTAATAAAAACAGGCAGACATGCAAACAACATGCAGAAATGTGAATCTGCATGTGTGTGTGGCCTACTCAACTGTCTTCAGGCAAACACACACACACATACACATGCACACATTCACACTCTCACACACACACACACACACACACACACACACACACACACGCACACACTCATTAAAAAAGAGTCAACACAAAAAGATTCAAAAACTTTACTTCGCATTATGCTTTCATTAATAAAACAAATTGGCTCTGCCTCTGGATGCATATCAAAACGATATTAACTATATCTAAAAATGTGAATCCATTCTACTTGTCTTATCATGGCTTTAAAAAAAGAGACCTTTCAATGACTATCAAATGTCTACAATAGATTTTGGATTGATATCTATTAAATGAGGGTTTTCCGGGATAATCCAAGGGATGTGATGCAGTATGAGGTAACAGTTTGAGTCGAGCATACAAGCGATAGTGTGTTAAGCTCTGGTTGGGTCTTTTTTTCTTGTGGTGTTGATACAGCAGTTTATGAGCTGTAGATGCGTCAGTAAATGCACCAAACCTTTTGGCCAGCTGCCTGGTCTGTTGCTTCTCCTCTTGTGGTCACTCATCCTCTCGAGTGTTACTGAGTGTTGTTAAAAGAAAAGGTGACACAGTGGAAAACATGTCCCTGTCCCAACTTTGTTTTACAGGCATCAGACTCAGAGTGCGTGTACATTATCTTAAAGGTGATAAAGTTTGTTAGTTTGAACAGTAAATGTCTTGCCCTTGTGTTGTATTTAGGGTTTAAGGGTAGGACTTGGAAATGATTGCATCCTGGAATCCTGGCTGTATGATGCATTTCAATGCAGTGACGTATGCGACAGGTTTTCATGCTGTTCTGTCCAACCCATGAAAAGCGGATTGCCAGCCCCATTCTTCTCCCTTCTAGGATGGCCCTTCTTTGGCCAAAAATATTTTGGGACCTGCGATTGTACGCCCGTCATCAAGCAACAGGGAGACAGGTAAAAAAACAAAATGAAGCACAGGCTCGAGTTGGCAGAAGAGTTTGCAGGAGGATTGTCACTGATGGGAGGGACATGACTGAATTGAGGTTTTCCACTGCTAAATGTGAGGATAATGTCATACACTGACTTTGGGAGAGTCTTAATGTCAAAACACTGGTGTGCAAGCGAATCTGATGCAAGCATAGCAGAATCGGAATCAGCTGATTAATAAACAAAAGGGACCAAACATGACACTGCAAGCGCAAAAATATAGACCGACCTAAGGAAGAGGAAAACAACAGGAAGGGGCATTGAGAGGGGTCACAGCAGTATTTCACAGATTAGTAGCGCTGCATTAGTGCCTTGGGGGAAAAGAAGTGGCAGAGGACAGGGAGCTGGAGGGGTGTAAATCCTACGCAGGAGAGAGATAGAACGATGGAGAAGACGAGAAGATGATGGACGCGCACTGGCACAGACGGACACACACACATCCCATAATTAGCATGCTAACAGGCATTTAAATGCCCCGCACAAAGGCTCACTGTTGAGCCTCCGTTGCTCACTTGGGAGACAATGCACAATAGGAGTCAGTGGGAGCCCCCAAATCTCCCTAATAGCTGATGTGGCCCAGCATGGCTTCTCCCATTTTACCATTCCACCGATCACACTCATTCACTCACTCACTGACTGGCTAATGAAAAGCTCATGGCCTCGAGGCCTGCAGTTACTGAGCAGCTTGCCCCTTCCTCCTCATATCCCCCTTTTCATCTTTGCCTCCACCGAGAGAAATGCCTCTCCAGGTCTCCTGAGGTTCAGAGGTCCAATGGGTGGGTGGTTTTGTGCTGTTAGAGTTCCTGTGCATGGGAACGGCGAAAGACTGACAGAGATGAAGGATATATAATTAAAGAAAGATCAAGACAGGACAACCAGGGCAGTAAGGGGAAGTCTCTTATTACCCTGACACAGGATGATTTTAACTTAATTAAAATCTGGACAGATATTATTTGATTATAGGATAGGAACATGAAATGGCCGAAAAAAATGGAGATGCATTTTGAAGTAAGGAGGGCAGCCTCAAGCAAACAGCTGTGAGTTCTGTCAGAATGCAGACCTGTTACCCTCCCAGTGTCAGAAATCATGCAGAGATCTCTTCCCTGATAAAGGCGCTCTGTATGTTGCTGCATGCTGTCCAAAGCATGTTACAGAAGCTTATGGTGTGACAACCCTGCAATGAGCCTGGGCCTGTCTGCAAAGAAGCTTTAGTCTCACTGAACCCCCTGTCAAATTCCTCAAAAGTGCAACCTGCCACTGCACAATTCAAGGCCATAGCCATGGAGTTAGCATCAGGCAGTTCCTATTGGACTGAGTGGGTGCCCATTTTGGGTTTTCCACCCAGAAAGAATATTTAAATTGAATCTAAACACATGGGATGAACTCTTTTTTTTTGCAATTATGTCTGTAAGTGTATCTCAGTGCAAAATGACTGATTAATGTTAACGTTACTTTTTCATGCACATCCTTTCTGAAGTGTTATTATTGGTACAGTGTTACAATCATACATTATATATCCTATATCCTTTTATATATCCTTACTTTATGCACTTGGTAATGCATAAAATAAAATAAAAAAATTGATAAAATTGGCATTTAGATAACACTTTATCCACACTTCTCCTCTCTCTTAAATTCTTCCTCTTCTGCTATCATAAAAAAAAACAACTGAGAACTCAGTTGTGCAGATATATTGTTAAAACCAAATCATATCCACAATCTTTCGCTTACTTGTGTTGCATTAACATTTCTGCAAAATCATTTATTTAGATTGTTGGTGTTCCTCAGCATCACTATTATTCACCGTATTGGTCAGCTTGGTATTTACTTTTTGTATGTGCTATATTCAAGACCTAATGTCTGATGATTGTCCAGCAGGGGGCACTGGCCTCCATTGTATGAAGAGTTGGCTGAATTCATCTTGTAGGCATAGGTGTCCAGTTCATCATAAATTCATGCAAACATCCCAATGGGGGGAAAAAAATCAATCAAATCACATTTATTCCAGGATGTAAAGGTAATGAAACTCCCCCATTAAATCCTAACTTCAGATTGCAAACTCTTCAACAGCATGAAAGAGTGAAAGACAGAAAGTCCTCGTCAGAGTGATTAAAAATGCTCCGTTAACAGGCAGGTAACCATCGGCCTAGTTTGACATTCTCTATAGTTTTATGAACACCTCAAGCCCTTCCATTCACAGTGTATTCCTCTGTCTTGTACAGATGATCCATCTCAGCGACAAACCAGAAGAGACTCTTGACTCACTGCACACTTTAGAGCCCTTAGGAGATTCATCAGACATTCAGATTTGTGGCACTGAAAGCTTCGTAACATGTGATATGCACGTGGGCTCTGGCGCCCACTATGATGTGCAATATGTCAGCCTGTCCTCCTCATACTGCCAGGAAATGCACAAAGTTGCCAGCTGTCATACCAACTTACACCTAATGGAGGCAATTTGACTTCTGTTCTGTGGGATGTTCATTTTACTCAGAACATTCCTTGAATTTATTCTGTTCTCTGATCCAGATTCAAACTTCTCTGCTTCTCCCATGGTACACCACTAGAGGGAACACGTTGCAGAGTGTTTGCTGCTAACCCCCTCTTTGATAGAAATGGCTGCAGAGGCATCTAGTGGCTCCGGAGCCTCAACACTCATATAGAAAAGTTAGGTCTGTGGACCGGCATTTTAAGTTTCAAAAAGGAGAAACCATTTCAAATATATAAATATTTATTTGCAACATCAAAAGGAACAAGGAAGAATAAAGTGCTTTGTACATGAGATATTTTTCTTTTTCTTTTCAGCTTATTTCAGTTAGCTCAAGAGATTGCTGAGTGCATACATCTCGAAGCAAATCATTGGATTTTACATAGCAGGAAGCAACGAAAAGAAAATACTTGATGGCATTTACTGGGGTTGGTTAATCGTACTGAAATTGGCTCCCCTTCACTTTTTGTAATCTTATTATGAGCCACCACGGACAGACTGTTACACTGCCAGTCAAAAGCCTTTAGTACACTGTATTTTTCTACATTTTTGGACTGACCTTTAAAAGTACTTTCATGATGAATAACCTGAAATGAAATGATAAAATGAATAAAGACTTTAGTGGACCTCCAACTGTTTAATGACTTTTTATTTCATTGGAATGACTAGTCACCAGGAAAAAAAAACAAAAAACATATTGCATTGCATATGTGTTACTTGAGATACTGACACTGTCTACATGTTTTAACACCTGCATCTAACAAAACACTATTTAGAAGCTCCAGTTAGGGTCTGAGAGCCCACCAATAGGTCCTTTTTCATGGCATAAAACAGCACAGTTGGAACTAATGACATTACAATGGCTCAGTTCTTTTAAGCCCAGTGAAACAGTTGCCAGTAAGCCAATATGCACAAATAACAGGGTTAAGAGCATGCAAACAGTTCAAAGAATACTTAAAATGTGATACCGAGTTCTCAGGAGCTTAAAAAAACAAAACATTTAAGCACTTGGAGCAATCAACACATTCAGTAAAAGAAAATCAAACTGAGGTATCTTTCAACAGTTAAACATCTGGAAACTGACCAGAACTCTGAATGGCAGTTCTGGTAGTCCTGCTGTGCTGTTTAATACCTAGCAATAAATTGAAAATCATTAACATATATGCAGTACACATTCATACAGTACAGTACAGTACAGTACAGTACAGTACAGTACAGCACAGCTGTCTGTTATAGGGGCCGTATTAAGAGTTTTCTTACTTACAAGTTACATATACAGGTAGTCATCATGCATTTATGAATACATTGCTCTTTCTTTTGGCTGGCAGTGTACGTTTGTCAATGAAATTGTCATATATGCTCATCACGTTCTGGGATATTTAAGTTCCGCAAGTGAAAATCTTGACAACTTAAACTTGGAAATCTAAAACTATTGAATGCTCGTTGCTCAGATGCACATGATCTCTACAGTCAGTCTCTCTCGCCATATACATACAAAATGCCTGCTTATTAGCAACATGACCAGCAGAAACAAATTCACAAAAAAAACAAACAAAAAAAAACAAAAACAAAACAATAAAAGTCTTTCAAGAACGAGAACTGCAGTATCATCAGGTGTAGCAGGTTTACTGCTGCGTGACCCTAGCCACAGGGGACAGGGAAATACTTCCCAAAATACAGTCATTTTATATCCTTAATGTTGCTGTGGCTAAATTAAACATGTGTTTCAGTTTGCATGAAGTACCAAATAATACAGTCATTAAAATGAATTTCAAGTATTTCAGCGTAGTTAGATCTATTTTCTTTATGAATTACTGTTTTCATATACCACCTGCCTCCCCCAGTCGACTGAACCTGCTGTTTAACTGTCCCTGTCCCTTTACATGTCATATATTTTACCTGACATACAGTTACACTTTCTTCTCACTGTCCCAATCCAGTGACTTATTGCACATTTCCAGACACTCCTCAGCTTCCATCCCTTTGTTTCCTGCTGTGCGTTATGGTGGCTTCACACCTTTCTACTGTCAAAAGACAATGAGTACACTTAGGCTGCATGCACCCCAATTTCCAAATCATAAATGAGAGGTGCTTCGAGCTTTACTCTCCAACCCCAGACCTTTGGCGAACAACAGCACAAACATGAAATAAAGCCATTTCTCAGTATTGTTTCTGTTATCACTGGCTGCAGCCTCCACAAGAAACAAACCAAGAAAAACCTTTTGAAGTGATCCATAAAGTGAACAAAATACCTACTTCGCTTAATATTGATATCAATAATAAACAAATAAAAGTTAGGCTCTTTTAAGCATCTATAATCTACTAAAGGTATTCTTCGATAATAAACTATATATTCACTTTTGTTTTCAATATATTCTCTTGAAACTCAACTTTGCTTTGAGCGCAGAAATATGTTTTTAACACAAGATTTAAAATGAAGTGATGCCTTCCAAAATTGCAATAAATTAAGACGGCTGTCAAAAGTCATTGTCTTAAGGAATCTTCATCAAATTCAGAAAATAAACACTCCTTCTGCTACACTTAGTGATTGCACTTGGAATGGTCTTTTAATAAAGCAAAATCAGTAGACTCTCACTAATGTACCCTAAAACGCCTAAATAAAGCGAGGTTTTTTCATATGTTACAGGAAAAGACTGAAGAAAAACAAGCAGTCTCACATAAGTGCAAATAGCAGACTTTGGGGGGGGAACTATTGCAGGCATGATGACCATTGAAATCCATCAACAACATGGAGATTATCAAGCATCAATCCACCACGTTTTGATAAAACAGTATGTCTTAAAAACTGACTGTGTAAGTCGTGACCTCAGTCCTCTTCAAAAAGGAAGAGAGTAACATCAAAACTGCTATTGCTTTCATTAAATCTCTTGTTTATATTCACAGAAAAAAAAATGAAATTCTTACAGTAAATAAAGTAAATTTTTGCCTATGCAAAATGTAGATACAGTCTTATGCATGACTCAAGTGTTTTTTCCTGCTATTGTGCTTTCCTTTGGTTGTGAAATCGTAATATAAGGGTGTCAAAAGCCCACCAGCGCCTTGTCAGAGATTCTTTGTCCTGCTGCAGAATCAGTCTGGTTTATCATTATGGCTCTTCGAGGAATGCAGTTGCATGTGCCAAAAGTGATTTATTTTTCTTAATTTCTTAAAAACGAACAAATATAAATAAACAACACTGGCAAGGCAAAGGGGGTTTACATATTTGTACATCCGCAGCTGAACGCCTGACAATCCACTCTGCCTGCATTCTTTAGATCTCTTGCTCGCTCTTATAGGTCACCGGATCAAGAGGGATGGCAGTCTGTAGGATGTCAAACTCCATCTGGTTATTGTCCATGTCCAGAACACACATGACGTTGTGACTGCCTGATGTCATTGTCGCAGTGTCCTGGAACATATTTTGAAAGTCTACAGAAACTGAAGTCCTCCTCTCCTCTGCCCTCTCCTTCCCGACAGTCTGAGAGGAGTCGAAGATGTCATCCTCTTCCTCCCCACAGCTCAATGCTACCTCGTTCTCATAACAAAAGGCGCTCAGCGACCTGGGAATCAAGTCCTCTGTGGTTCTACATGCAGAAATGGGGGAAGCAGTAGAGGCCCGGCTTGCGGCTTCGTCTAGCTCTTTGGCGCTGATGTGGGGCGTTGATGACACCTCGTACGTCTTGTGAAAACGACCATAGTCTACTTTGTAGCAGTTCCGGTCCTCATAGATCACAGGCTCGAATCTGTGACCCCAGAAAACTTCGCTGGCAAGGTAGGAGCTACGGAACTGTGTGGTCATGGCTGTGGCCTCCACCATCCCCTCCAAGATCACAACGATCTCAAAGTCATCTGTCTCCAGATCGGCTCGGCTTAAAGTGTACAAGGGGCTGTCTTTATCTATCTCATGGATTATTACCAGCGGGGATACTAGAAACAGCCTGTCTGTGCCCTCATCATAGCCCACATTAAGGTCCATCTGCTCTAAGGGGATAAACTCACCCTCAGCAGTGACATATGAACGTATGAGCTGGGCACGGACGTGAGCCTCCACGATGTGGCTCCTCCGCAGGTTGCCCACCCTCCACATGAGGCACAGCTTGCCATCGCGCATTGCGATGACTGCATTTTTGGAGAACATAAGGGTCTGGTTCCTCTTCTTTGGACGTGCCATTTTGGCCATAATGGTGCCAATCATAAAAGAGTCAATGATGCAGCCCACGATGGACTGGATAACCACAGTTAGCACAGCGACAGGGCATTCCTCGGTAACACAACGCCAGCCATAGCCAATGGTGGTCTGGGTTTCCATGGAGAACAGGAGCGCCCCAACAAATCCATGGACATGAAGTATGCAGGGCATCCTTTGTGCCGGCCCTCCAGCTGTGTGTCCAGAGGTGGGTCCATGCAGTCCCCCCATCGCCAGCACCTCACTTTTCACCATAGGTTGCTCCTCAAAGTCCCCATGTGCCAGGGAGACAGTGTAAAAGATAATACCAAAGAAAAGCCACGAGACCATGAAGCTGGTGCAGAATACAAGCAGCAGGTATCTCCAGCGGATGTCCACGCAGGTGGTGAAGATGTCAGCCAGGTAGCGCTGCCTCTTTTCCTCCATGTTGGTGAATATAACATTACATTGCCCATTTTTCTTTACAAAACGGCTCCTCACTTGGTTGGAGCCCCTTGTCAGAATCTTGCCGTTGTAGTTGTTCATCCCTCCTTGTACCCTTGTGCTGGGCACTGCAGCAGAGGCTCCGGACCTCCCCCTTCTGTCTTCTGTGTCTTTCTCGAAGGCCGAGTCCGGTTGGAAGTTGGGCGAGCTGTGGCCGTTACGTAGTCCTAAATTAGAGATCTTCTGGCGTTCCTCCTCTGGTAAAATGTCTGACACAATGCTGTACCTGTCAGGCCAACACAGAGGGCAAGATTAGGCTTCAAAAATGTGTTTGAAAAATTTGGTGACATTAGATTGACTCATTTAGATTACAGAGATATAAAACTTTTCTGGGAAAGGGTAAACATGAGGAGGATCCACACCAATCACAACTTCAGAACAAGCACAGACTGGCAATAAAATAATCAGGAATGTTTATTTAGTAATTTTATCATTTATTTATCACTATGGTTATGCAAACCAATGAGGCATGGGGAACAAAGAGCAGGAAGACAGCTTCTAAGTAATCTTATTGATCATTGTGTACCTTCCGGCTATTTCCAGACGCTATGCACCCTCTTGCAGGGTGATAGGAAGATAATACCTGACTCATGAGGAACACAAGGGATGCGAGCAGTATCAAGTCAGAAACAGCCAGAAAACACCCTTTTGTGGGGAAGCTCTTTGGTGAATACAGTCGTAAAAGATATATTCAGGTCCCAAAATATTTCTCTGGCAATAAAATCTTTATTTATCTACATAAATTAGCCACACTCTGGGGTGTATCAATCAAGCTAACCTGACCCTCTCCTTTACATGGAGGATTACCAGCTGGGAAGGTGAGTTCAGTTTATCTATGTGAGAAGGATTGCTGTCATCACAGATTATAGGATTATATCTGAATCAGTGTCAGTCAGACAACCCATTTTTAGATGGGCCAACGTATATGTTACTGATTATATGTAAATGAATGGCAACACTGTCTGGTAAGCATTCATTAACCACTGATAACAAAGAGACAAGCCCATAACAACAACTATAAGACCCGAACAAAACAAACACAGGTCAAATTTCGTAATTGAGTTGGTAGACCATTTAGATACTGATGCACATATGAATTTCCATTAAAAAGACAACCTTAGTCGTCTTGTTCTTCTAACAGGCAATCTGTTGCAGCTGCCTGAAAGGAAGAGCTCTGTGTGCTGGTCAGGACAGTGTAGGACGGCCTTGGCCTTTGTAAAGATCTGCTTGCTGTAAATATCCCTGAGCTGGGCCTGACTCACTCCAACTAGTTCACCAAATTAACAAGCCCATTCTTACCGCCAGTAAGCCCGTGTTAATACTTCCGGACAAGACAACCTACAAAAGGATAACTTGTTTTGAGACTCATAGAAAGGCTGCAATTTAAATGGATTGATAGACATAGACAAAAGTCCAAGGATTCCAGTCCGAACCACCCTCTAGAATAATTCTTCTAAATCAAACATGTGCAGTAATACTCAACAAAAGACAAAGTCAGGATGGCAAAATAGTTCCAGTTGTTGGTACTTTGACACCGTCATTCCTCATCTTGGAAAAATTGGGTGTAAAAGTAAGTTCACTGATACAAAATGATCTAGGTGGCAAAGGAATAATAATACAGGTATGTATTTTCAAGAATAGAATCAGGGCCCTAAAAATCTCAAAAGGGCCACTCAATAAAATGAAGAAATAAAGGTCCAGTGTGTAGGATTTAGAGGCATCTATCGGTGAAGTCGCAGATTGTGACCACCTGAATTTACCTTGTCTCACCCTCCCCTATGATGGACGCTATTAAAGTAATAAACGCGAAAGGCTCTCTCTCAAGCCAGTGTTTGGTTTGTCCTCTCTGGGCTACTGTAGACATGGTAGTGCAACATGGCTGACTCTTTGGCATAAAAGGCTCATTCTAATTTAACCAAAGCACACCATTTATTAGTAGTATCAGTTGATTGTGCACTAATGACATATGACATAATTATGAATAAATTCAATTTCTTCCAATACATTTTGTTTGTCTTAGCGTAGTCTAAGACAAACAGTCTGTAGTGCAGATCCTGTCAGATTAAACCCCTCACCTGTTGGACCTACTTGTTCCCATGGCACCATTGGACACTAGTGAGGGTCTTGGGTGGGAGGACAAACTCTGTCCTGCTCCCAGAGATCAGGTCTAAAGCATGGAGGTGGTACTTGGGCCACTGAGAAGACCACTGCAGGAGAAATGGAGAGTTAAAGTATTAGACCAAATCAGTTTATGTGAGATCATCAAAATCAAATAAGAGGGTTAATTGTAGACTGTGAGTCAGATCTGGTGAATGATTAAATGATTAAAACAAA
Organism: Spondyliosoma cantharus; assembly: GCA_900302685.1. Lineage (NCBI taxonomy): Eukaryota > Metazoa > Chordata > Actinopteri > Spariformes > Sparidae > Spondyliosoma > Spondyliosoma cantharus. The sequence continues at coordinate 15,018 of OMLP01033920.1, forward strand.
AATCTAATCTAACATCATTTCATCACATTTCATCTGTTCATATATCTAAACAATGTACTGTGGTTCTGTGTTTATAGTCTGGCTTTTGTGGATTAGGCATGGAGTTAGACTTAATGCTAATTCGATTTTGAAAAATGTCTTGAGGAACAGTGACCCTGTCTGAGACTCTGCTCTTGACAATAGAGTTGCAATATTGGATGTGCTGTAAGTGGTGTAATTATAGGAAATGCAAAGTGTTTACTTTGGCTGCACATTTAGCAAAATATGTTCTCAATCAGCCCGTTTATTATGTGTGCACCCAACTCCCCACTTCTCCAGTACTCACAACTACAATACTTGGCAATACACTGTACTATGACAAGTTTAATTGAAGTACTATCGTTGACAGCTTTGTCTCTGTCTCCACACCTCACAACATCTTGTGAGGAAAATATAAAGATTCTGAATCAAAATCAGGATCACATTCACACTCATTTGGATGTTGTTCACCTGAGCATATTAAGAAATTGTTTCATTTAACAACCTTTTTGGCATTTACCTTACAAATGTAATATTGGATGTCACATAAATCTGGGATTTTAGTCCTAGACTAGTACTGACTGTTACAAACTTGAGTGGTACAAACTATATTTTTTGGTGTAAAATCAAGTGGGAGAAGTTTTGGGTACTGATAGGTGTTTGAGTTATCAAAATAGGCTTTTTTTTCCACCAAATTACCTCTGATTCTTGAACCAGTCCATTCATGATTCTTGCAACCTTTGTGTCTTCTAGCGAGCTACTGCGCGTTTCCACCAGTTTTGAGCAGACCCATCAGGCGGTGTCCACAACAGAGCATGTTGCATAATGCACTTAGACCAGTAAAGTATGACTGCCCTCTTTGCTTCACAGTGTTGGTCAAGGGAAAACTGCTTTTTGGGTTTCTGAACCAATTTCGCTTTGGTCAGAATGCTCCAAATGGTTGCACCAAGTGGAATGACAACCGGCAAACATGTGATCAATTTGAATCATTTAAATGTCTTTGCTTTTCAAGGAACATTTTCTTGAATACATGTTGAGTTTTGTATTTCAATTTGTAATCCTGAATTAATAGTGAAGTAACAGTTGTAATAGCAACTCAGCCTTCAAAACTCCATAAATACAGAAACATTCCCTGATTTTAGCTGAACGGTTTGATGGAGCTTTTAGTCTCAGATGGACTTCGAATTAAATGTAACTACCTCTGTCTTACTTTCATTCAAATAGAAAAGTCAGGTTCTTCTATTTCTAAATCTAGGCTAGATAAAAAAATGACAATCAATGGGGAGGATTTCTGTATTAGATTTGTGCAGTCATTTGTGTGTTTGCAGCAGGTTTTGTGATGAATCATCAGCTCCCAGGGACAACCTTGGCTTTAACATATTTTAATATAAGGTGCGATTTTTGTTTTGTTTTATAAAACGTTAAAGTGTTTTTTTCGCCTTTTACTAACTGCTTTAAAATATTTCAACAAATCAGTTTATCACAATACGTGTGACAGTAGCAGTCAAGAATCAAAATGTCTTTGCAGACTCACATTGCATCTCAGTATGATTTTAAGGAAATTATTACACTCAATTTAAAACAACTGCACATAAGATGAGTATCTACATATGTGTCTCTGTGATGACACTGATACCTGGCTGCATTGGTGTACGTAAAGATTATATTTAGTATCTTTTGTCTGTCTTCATACAGGTGTCCTTGGCTACCAACTAATAACACAGCTGTGAAATAAATGCTTCCACATCCAAGCTGTGTCTAAAAATGGAAGATGCAACCAGCCAGCAATTCATCATCAATGGCATCTCCCATTTGGTGCTGATTTTTTATAACCTATAATGTGAGGAGGTAGGTGCAGATACGGATTTGTTACAGCAGAGATGAGACACGCATAATACCAAACCAGTCAGTGGTCACCAGGTAAAACTGGGGACTTTCACTGAAGCCAGTTTCCATAGGAACACATCTCCTGTGGCATTTGGGGGACGGACAGAAGTGGAGAGAGTCACTGCAGACATGGTGGTGTAGGGGGGCTAGTATAAGGTATTAAGTGCTTTCATAACATGAGTCAGAGAGGGAGGGAGTAATGGGCATGAGGGCATGAGGGCACGAGGGCAGCAATGTAACATCTATATTTGATTTTAAGTAGATTCTAAGTAAGGTACAAGAGGAGACTCTTAGTGGAAACTCTTTTGAGTGAGGGAGAGATATCTGTGGTCAAAGACTGGGGCCAAAAAGCATTTTCAAAAAGCTTTTATCTTTCACTCCATCCCACTTATTTTCCTAATGATTTGACCTGAGGACGCTTCACATAGACCAAAGGATTTTAGAATTTAGAATTTAAGAAATCACAGAGTTTTACACAGCTAGAGTTTGTTTAATTTTGTTTAATTCAGCTTTAATTTGAATGTAGGGAGAACTTACACTAAGAATCGTGTCTCTGCTGATTAGCTTTGAAATGACCGGTCAACTCTTTTTGGATTGTTTGTCACTTATTTTCAAAAACTGTCTGTCATTTTATGGACTTAACAATATTTCTATTGAGTAAAGAAATAGTGTCAAAATAATTGATATACAAACAATTGTGCAGGGTTCCCATAGGTCTTTGAAACCCTTGAAAGTCTGTGAATTTAAGGGATTGATTTAAGCCATTGAAAGTTCTAGGTTCATTGAAGGTGCTTGAATTTGTGCAAGATTAGATATTGAATATTTTTTTAAGGTATTCTTTTAAATTGTTGTCTGTGAGTTTCTGTAACACCTGCTTGTTCTCATTATAACAGTTTCTTTGCTTAGTGTCTGCAATTAACTGTGATCCATGTCTCAAACTAGGCCGTGTTGAGTCCTTGAATTTGAGACACTTGGGCCTGAAAAGTCTGTGAAAAGTCAATTAGTGACTGTTAGCACTGTTTCAGTGTCTATGCATACCATATTTACACATTTCCCACCAATTATATGTACAATAATATGATTACTTGTGTAAGATTTTGCAGTGTTGTGGAAGTCTTTTTCTGTAACTCTGAATTGTTACCTCCTCCCCAATTTCATGAATCACATATTATAGACACATTATGTAATTTGGGTCTCTCAGACAGTCAAAACAAAGATGTAGTTTGATGATGTTGTCAAGTTGCATGGGATCATGGAAGCTGTTGTCTTCATTGTTAAACAACCATTGCCGATGAAAATCTATCTCTGTGACTCAGGCTGATATGTTCATGGACGAGGCCAAATGAAACGCATCATTACCTTAAACGAAATTATGTATTTTTCTGGGTTTGAATCATTTGGGAGTATGCTACTGAACAAAATACATAACAAAGGCTTGATCTCTCACACTGAAATAAGAAAGAAAGTCAGAGTTGTTCTGCAATCAACGTTTTCCTGCAGATTTCCTGACTGTTAATCCCAAAAGAGGGATGAAGAGAAAGGCAGTGACAAGCAGGTCAGTTCAGAGGAGAGGGATTAAGATGCAAAAGTGTCCACTTCCCAGAAAGCCTTTGGTAATCACCCATGGTGAAACCCACCATTACATCTGCCACAAAAACAAATAATATATCCAGTGCGAGTACCAGAGCTTTATGCCCAGATATGGCTGTACAGACATGGCATCTGGTGAGGCAATTATACAGAGTGGACTGAGTCATATTTCATTATATACTGGTCATTGAAAAGTGGAAATTATCGGTCTCATTCAAAGGCAAATTATGTCTCTTAAATTTGTGTATTCTGCCAAATTGATAACAGTGAGTCTGATTGCTAAGATGATTGTTTAAAGCTACTGTCAGAATGACCTTGTTACATAAATTGTGTCTATTAAACATTTGTGATGTAATTTACCCTGAGGACCTGCTGAGTCTGTCTCACTGAAGTGATTCATGCCACAGGTTTGTGTGTTGCCAAAGTGGGACCGTAGGTGACTGTTTTGAGTCAGTCATTCCACAGAGCAGGTTCTCTTCCCTTCCTTCTGTTTTCCCTTTGTAAAACTGCCTTGTACTATGTGAACACTGATCAATACCTACCCTGGTTTCACCTCTGCCTGTCACGAGCCAACCCACAGAGAAGCAGTCAGCCGGTGTGAAGAATTATTCCCACGCTACCATCACATCCCAGACAACCTCGCTTCAAGTCA
>OMLP01033926.1:7420-21876 GCA_900302685.1 Spondyliosoma cantharus
CCCCCAGACATTCACTGAAGGACTAAACAGGAATCCCCCATAGCCTCAGTGCAGACTGACTGACTCTGCATGGTCTGTATCACACACGCAAAGAGACACACACACACACACACACACGCTCAACACTCAAATACACACATGCATTCACACGCAGGTTTACAGACAGTACAGAAATAGCCCCAGTCTGGGGTATTACCACACACACTCTATGTTATCCACTTATATCACACTGCTGCAGCACTGTATGGCTTTACCACATGCAGTCATTTATAAAGAAAGATGAGCGCTCGTTGCTTCTCTCTGACTTTTCCCTCTGATATATTTACCACCATCATCTTCATTTCAACTTTTTCAACCTCGACTCATTGCTCTCATCTGCAACCTTCTCTCCTTTTCTTTGATTTCCTTTACCCCTCTCTTCCTTAGTTTTTAATTTCTCTTTCTCTTTCACTCTCTCTCTCTCTCTCTCTCTCTCACACACACACACATTTACAAACAAATCAATACAGTAATCTGTTTTTCCTGAAAGCACTTTTCTGACTGTTTAGTATAGTATACGTTCTCCCAGCCCTCCCACATTTCACTTCGACGGCGGGTGATGCACAGAGGTGCCAGAAAGTGCAGATGAGAGGAAAGGTCAGGAGTTCCTCAGCCTCGAGTTCCTGACACTGCACCACCTCCCACAGCGTCGCCAGTGGGCTTTAAGGTTCCCCCTCGGTGTTCAGTGAGGCGCCGCAGCAGCAAGGAGGGGCTTTCTTCCACCCCTTCCCCTCAACATTTGCATGGCACTCACTAGTAGGGTTTTCCCTCAAACACAGAACACTACATGCACTGACACAAATGAAATGCATGGCCTCACAAAGCCAGAGATGGGAGTGATACACCTTGACTGTAAAAGATGATGAAGTCCAGGGTGTCTTCACGGACGCTGAGCAGGGGGAGGTGATAAAGGTCATGTGGGAAAACACCTTCGTGAATTTCTTGGTTTAGGATCGACACTTCAACAGAATGAGGATGACAAGAAGGTACCCAAGTTCCCTAATAATCCCCCTGATAATTCACAACTCTGCCGCATCACAAGTGGCCCCTGCTGCCATCATAATCGCACCCAGTGCTCTTTTATGTCACGTTTTAACAAGTCCTGTGGAGATATTATACGGAATTCTTGAAAACATTTCAAATTTTGGCTTTAATTTACAGTAAATTGACTAAAGAGCTTGATTGGACCAGACATTCAACTCAATCTAATCTGAATATCTGCATCTAGTCTTGCAGCATTCGGTATCATGTATAGTCATCTCATGCCTCCACAGCAAGCTGAGACGTCGTCACGTCGTCAATGGAGGATGATTCAGTGGTTTCGATCAGTACGCGGTTACTCGAGCACTAAAGAGCAGTATTTTGCTGCAGCTGTGAAACTGCTGTGTAGAGGAGATACTGGATGGCGCTAACGAAAACACTCGGTGGTTTCATCAGAGATGCGGAAAAGATAAAGAAAACAGGTCGATTTAAAGCTTTGGTGTGACATTTTGGAAACATGCCCTTTTGCTTTCTTGCTGAGGGTTAAATGAGGAGATCAGTTCCACTCACATGTTTGTATGATAAGTATGTAGCTGGAGCCAAGCAGCTTGTTACATAAAAACTGGAAACAAGGAGAAACAGCTAGCCTGGCTCTCTCCAAAGGTCACAAAATCAGCCTCCCAGCACCTCTAAAGCTCAATAATTAATACATTGTCGTTTGTTCAAGTGTGAAAAGGAAAGTTTGCTCTTTTACGCAGGGTTCAGGTTTCTTGGCTGGAAGCACGACTTGATTTATGAAACAGCCGATTGTCGTTTTCACACTTTGGTTTTGGTGTAAATTTGGTTAAAGGTCCAGTGTGTAGGCTAGGGTAAAGGCACTGCAGCCTTAAGGAAACACATGCAAACAGACAAAAACATGTGCAAAATTAGAAATAACACAGGCGCATCATTTAGGAAACTTTAACATTTAGCCGAAATTACATGCAACACATCCAAAACACACAAACCCTGTTGCATATCCAGTCGCCACAAGAGAAGTTCTCCAGGCCTCTAGGGGGAGCTGTATTTCTTAATGGCGTTTTGGGCCACTACAGCATATTCATGTATTTGATTGTGTTGTGTGTATTTGCAGTGCATTTCCCAAATGCTGCGCCTGGGTCGTCGAATTGATGAAGATGTTTTCTTTATTTGCTCATGTTTGGGAGCTAATACATCTACAGTTTCATGGTTTTATTGGTGTATATTAGCTTGAAACTAAGAAGTGGTGTTTTCATTTCCTTAGACTGAGCCTTTTATTGCTATAGAGGGAGTGGGGCCTCTTCCAATTCAAACCTAACACGGACTCTAGAGAGGGCCTTTCTTGCTTTTCGCAGAGGAGGGTGAGGCGACGGGTGTTCGGTTGGCTGCAATCTGCAACCATACTGCAAGCTGCTACTAAATTCTACATACTGGACCTTTAAACCAACGACATAAAGACCCTCAGATGTTAGTTAGTGAGCTTTAGAGGAGCTGGTAGGCAGGTGTTCTTACCATTGTACAGAGCCAGGCTAGCTGTTTCCCCTTTTTTTTTCCGTCTTTATGCTGAGCTGAGCTAAGCTAACCCTCTCCCTCCTGTGGACTCATTCACCTTATAGATCTAAGAGTGGTCACGTCGTTCTCGTTCTAACCTCAGTGAGAACGTGAACGCTCACGCGTCACAAGAAGTTCCAGGGCCGGAGTATAACTTCGATGACATGAGTGGTGTGTCCCTTTTATTTTCAGCCCAGGCTGACGTTCAGTTCAGCACAAGGCTGTGGGCAGTTTTTTGCCATGTCATGATGGCTGCCCTGGACACACGATCCTCCTCGCAGCATGCGCCCTGCTGGTTTCTGTATCAGGTCACGCTCGCCGCCAAGAATGCCGTCTATTTCCAGTTGACCTGCCGTGACAGCTAGTTCTATACCCGGGTTATGCGATTAGGGCTGCCAGAGCTGAGGGAGAGGAGGATGAGGAAGATGAGTGTGGGGTTTCCTGGGAAGCTCCCAGTCAGACATCTGCTGCCATCACTCCATCACCCTCCCTCCCTAGCTCCCTCCCGCCCTGCCACCATGCCGTCTATCTGCTTATTCGCTCTCTTTCCGTCTCAGAGATGGCTCTTTGTGGGCGAGCAGCAGCGCTCCACTGAATAATTCAAAGAGACAGCAGGGACAGACAGTGGATTAAGTCCCAAAAGAGGAGGAGGAGAAGGGAGAGGGATGAAGAGGGTGGGCAGAGGGGAATTTTACCCCATTAGACACGAGGAGCTGAGGGGGAATTCATCGACCAGGCAGCGGGGTGGGCAGCAGTGTTAAATCAGCAGGGATGCTGTCAGAAGTGAAAAAAGAGAGGCGGGAGGGGGGGGAGCGAGTGAGCGGGCAGCGCATCACGTGACCATCGGGAGATCCCTGAGCAGAGCCGGTCACATGACTGACTGGAAACGCAGCCTGCTGCCTGAGAACGTTTCCCAGAAGTTACGTCTGCGAGTGTGAAACCATCCTGTCCTTGTCCTTAATACAGATTACGGTATATCAACTGAGACGTGGGTGACAGGAATACATCACATTGTGCAGTTTTTGCATAAAAAAAAAAATCAAAAATACGGTTTTATACACAGATATTAAAGTGAAAAATAAATAAGGTGAGTCAACCATGACAGTAGGAACAAAGAGCAAGGTGCCCTTCAGATGTCTGCCTGTGTTGAAGTGTCAGCAGCTGGGATTAAAAGAGGATTTTGCTGAAACAAAACAGCGTGTTTAAACGTGGTTAAACGAGGTGCAGGGAGCGTTGAGTTTGTGTGACTGATCACAGGCTCAACCTGGGTAATTCTCTCTCTTCTCCTGCTGCTGCTGCTGGACTTTTGGGCCAGCTGTCACACGCCCACTCAGTCACACACAAATGCACACCGCTCACACACCAAAACATCCACAACGTCACTTACAGTTTAGCGTGTTCATCATTCAGAAAGTCAGGGGGATTTGATCATTTTTTACTGTTGGTAACCCTGTTTGTAATTTCTTACTGATTTGAAAATGTAATTAGGTAAGAGTTGAAGCTTGTCGCATTGTTCGAGTTAGAGTAGAATTTTCTGGCTTTTGACTTCGATGGTTTGAGAGCTCAGCCTCTTTTCTTTCTCCATATTTAATTTTTTAAAAAGGAAAAAACTCAAATATTCCTAAAATAGAACATAAACAAGATTCACAGTGGGATTAGAATATCTTTATCGGACAAAACTATATGTATGTACTGTAAATGTAAATGTAAAGGTAAAGGAGAGACAGGGCTTTCACGAGTGATTGCAAGTAGCATCAAAAGACCAGAGGTTTAAAATAAATGATTCTTCTTCTAATTCCACTGAAAGGCTTTAACAGGTGCTTTCAACCAAATCTCCTGGTCTTCCTCAGCAGGTGGAGTCTGCTTATTTGTCATCATGTGTGAGGACACCTGGAGAAAAATCAACGAGTCTGACGCCCTTGTTGAAGTGCCGCCACCAGCGAACATTACTATAAAGAGGTTTACTGAAGAGATCGATGGCTTAATAATGGGGAAATCACATTAGTTATTTTGGATCAAGTATCTTTTTTGAAATTGTAATTTCCATATCTAAAGCTACAACCTCACACGATCTGCTGTAATTGCCAGGCTTGAACAGACTTTCAATAATGATGAGTAATGTGTTAGTAATAGGGGACGGAGGTTGTACAGATGTAAACTTTACTCATGCTTTGTGGGACTTTTCGTGCTCGTAGCAAGCCGACACAGTTCACGGCTGAGGCTGGTCGAGCAGCATTCAAAGCCCTGTGCATTCTGGGAGTGTGACTAAATAAACACATTGCAACCATAACTGCACAGTTCATTGATGGACTTTATGGCCCTTGTCTGAGCGCAAGCGCCTTCAGGCTTTGTAGCGGGAATGAAAAATGCAGTCGGCATGAAGAGACGTTAAATACTTTCCAGGCGCACACGTCGGTTTGTGTTCCCTGGAGGACGTCCGCACGTTGGTTTATACGTCCCTGGTGGGAATCTGGTGTTTGCTTTAGTTCCGGGTGGGTTGCGCTCTGGGTTTGTGGGTCGTGCTTTCGGGCCAGGAGCTGCAGAGACGGGGGCCGGGCAGGACTTCTGTGTTTACAAAAGGAAGCCATGAAGCTGTTGTTGCTCTCATCTCTGAAATGTTTTTTGAGCTTTGTGGAAAAAAATATCCCCTGCTTCTAGGTAAATGTAGGTGATAAATAGTAAATAGTAAAGCTTACTGAAATACACGTAACCAGTGTTGGTTTCAGAGCGCCCACTCTTGTTTCAGAGCATCAATAATAAAGAGTCACCCCGCAGACAGACTTCTAAACACCGGCCTGCTGCGAACAAATGTGGGCCAACATCACTGCAATAAGCATAATAAAAACCAGAGCAGCTCCGTCGTGGCCTGCGCCATCAATCAGACAGACATCTGGCAGCGATTCATTTTATTAAACTGAAGCGTATTTCAGTTTTCTTCTTGCCTCCCTCTGTCTCCTTCTCCATCTTCCTTCATCTCTATCCCTCTTTCTTTCCCTCTAACATAATTGAAGGGAGCATCTCCTCTCCTATGTAACCCAATGCTCGTCCCACAGCACTGAAGTGTCGTTCGGGCCGCAGCTTAAGTACTCGGCGTGCTCTGCGCTGCGCTCTCACTCTTACAGATCAGCAGAAACCCAGATTAGACAAATGAATTATTCAGCTTATTGCCTTAAATGCAGTTTGTGGTAAAAGACGGTCATAAATCCTATTAGACTTCTGACCCCGTTCATTTCGCTGTTACGACCTGAGGTTCCTGCTGTGACCAACATGATGCCTGAGAGCTGGTCATTCGCTTCTGCTTTTCACTTCGTATCTCCGTCTCCCACTTTCTCTTTTGAGGTCGATCTTTCGGTCCAAATCGGGTTGACCACGCTTCATTGTTCCTTTGAGGACTCGAGGAGAAGCGAGCACATCTGGAGCTGGAACAGTGGGATGTACACAAACATGGGCGTGCGTGTCTTATATCCATAATATTGACAGTCACGTATAGAAAAAGAAATGTTGGAAAACAGTATGGAGTTTGGCAGAGCAGATTCTCTCAAAGCCAAGACAAATATAAAGATCTTCTCCCTCTCCTCCTTCCCTCTGATCGAAACATATAATAATGGGTGTCAACATACTGGAGTGAATTTAAGGTGAGGCTGGTGTTAGCTATCATCATCAATAACTGATCGTTAATAATTGATGCAGGTGATGTTTAGTGTGGCTGATAATATGATAATGGGTTGATGCTGCCCAAGTGGATCAGCATGTTAAGACGATAATGCTTTTCCTGAGTGTGTGTGTGTGTTGTGTGTTGTTTTCACTCTGTCTGTCTGTCTGTCCTGCTCGTGCTGCCGCGTCTGTCGGGGGTGAGATTAACCTGATGATCTCATACTGTGGGTGATGCAGTCTTACGGCAGGTGAGTCACCGGGCGATGCTGCGAGCCTCTTACGGGAACAAAGACGTGCTCAGATCATCTCCCCTGCAGCTTTCATCTACTGCTCTACTTACTGCTGCATCATCACCCCATCCTCCCTCCCTCCCTCTCTGCCTCCACCTCATCGCACAGCCTCGTCTCACTTTCCTCCTTCACTCTCACTACGTTCCTCTCGGTCTCTCGTCTCTTTTTCAGTTCCCAGTCTTGCAGGAGTTGTTTCTGTTCTCCATCCACACCATGGTCCCCTTCTGCGTCTTTCTAGCCTTTTTACGACAGTGGCTGTTGTGTCGCAGTCTGAGTCATGTGTTGAGAACATAAGTGACACTTAGATAAGAGCATTTGATGAGTCTAACACACGCAAAAAAAAAAATTACTTCATGACTCTTTGACATGCGAGCGAGATGTCCTTTGATTAAAGAAAAGGTTGCGACCATGTGATTTTCGTTATTCAGTCTAAGTTTTTACTGATAAAAGATCAAATTTGAACGCATCAAAGGAATATCGGCTTTTTGGGGAAATACGCCTACTCACTTTCTTGCGGAGTTTTAGATGATAAGATCAATATCACTGAGCTAAATGTAAAGCTGGTACCTGCAGGCAGTTGGCTTAACTTAGCACAAAGACACAAAACTGGTAGAAAAAAAAACACACAACTTCAATTTAACCTTTTGCTTTTACACTTAATTAGACAGACATGATATCATGTGCTAGCTTCAGGTTTGCTCGTAGCCATATTTTGTGACCTTTTTAATAAGCTAAGGAAACATATTGCCACCTCCAGGTTTGTATTTACCTTTCAGACATGAGCGTTAAATCACGATTCCTTTATTTGATTAGAACAGCTGAATAGAGACAGAAGACAGGATGAGACAGAGGGCCTCGGGTCAGATTTGAACCCTGGGCGTCTGCACTCGAGGCACGTGCTCAACCAAATGAGCAACCGGAGCGCCTCACAAACATAACATTTTTTACTTTCTAGTGTGTTTTATTGTTTGGACGTGGACAAGCAATAGCTCTCAGTACTGTGTTAGTGTTAGAAATGCCTAGTGGGAGTGGGAGGCAACCACACCCGGCTGAGGACTGGCGGCTGTGGATCTTTGTCGCAGAGAATCTTTGGTTTGGTTTCTTCATCAATAGCTGGCTCCTCTGTCATCCATCCATGTTTGTCTTTGTCCTCTGTTCCTCCGGCGTCTCTGTGTCATCCTGCCTTCTATTTGAATTCCCCCTGCTGCTCGTGTTTTATGCCCTCCGTCGCGCCGCAGTAAACACAGGAGTCACAGAGGCCGGTGCTGGTTTGTTGTTTTAATTAGGTAAATGCACTCCAGTCTGCTGGACCAGACAGAAAAGAAATCACTCTCTGGACTCCAGCGCTGTCATAAGGATTTCTTGAAATGAATGAGTCCAACTAAATGTTATTAAAAATCCTGCCATGCAGAGGGTTGTGCATACCTCTACCCACTGCTGTTTTTGTTTTTCGGGGTTTCCTAGGCGTGCAGTCGGGTTCGGACAAGGCGAACGCGCTCCACGGTTTCCAGAGAGCAGACGCGCCGAAAGGGGAATTCACAGCGGGAGCCCTCAAAACCTCACCCTTTACCTGGTCCTAATAGTGTGCAACCCGACTCTCCCACACCCACAGAAAGGTGAGGCCCGGCTGGGCTCGGCGGTTCGAGGAGTGGCACCGCCCCGTCTTTTCCAGGGAGGATCCTTTCAGACACGACAACAAAAACAAGCGCTCAGACGGAGGGGTATTATCTGCTATTATTATTGGAGATAATTATGTCGGATAATTATATCTATTAGCTATGTTTTGTCTTTTCAGCAACTCCAGTGTCAATATTGTTTTGTTCGCAGTCCTGAGAGCGCCGGACTGCATGAGAAAACACTGAGGGTTGGGTAAAGAGGGGATGTGAGGAGTATGGATATGATCTTTTTCTGTGATAAAGCTCTAAAAATAATAATTAGAAACACAGCTGTTGTATATGTGCAACAAATGTAAGGTTTTTGAGGAACATAAAAGAAGTCTAGTCTAGTTTAAAGCAAGCAGTTAAAAAAAACAATAATTAGCATCAATGAATTGTCAGAGAAAGTACACCAGTAAAGCCATGACAGACTTAAGTTCTATGCCAGTCTTTAGGCTTTAATCCACTGCAGCATAAAAGAAAATCACATCTGTGTTTTTTTCTTATTACCACCGGCACACTGTTACCCAACGTGCCCCGTTTCCTTGTCGTACATGAGCGTTTCTGACTTTTGAGGGACCGTTCTTCTCACAGAGGGCTTTTGTGTGCTGCAGGTGTTGAGGTATATGAGGCCGTGCTAAGGAGTGTTTTATTCCTATCGGCCCCCTGAGGCCCCCGAGGCCTGGTCCAAGAGAAAGACCAGAAGCTGCTTCGACTTCCTCCTCTGTTGTTTTGTATGGAACACAACTTCAAACACTGTACGTCAGAGTGCACAGCACACACACACACACACACACACACACAGTATGTATTTCTCTTTTTTTATTACACAAACTGGACTGCCATGTAAAAGGCTGGATTTTCTAGAAAGGCCTGAATATGTATTGTTATGGAGAGAGAAGACTTCCCATGAAAGTTTGTTAATGTCTGATATGTCTGGACTTACAACCTTTTTAAAGACCAAATCTTTACTTCATGCTAAGCTAAAAGTATTAGCATGCATCCTGGGGTCAAGTTCAACCACACATCGGGGGTATAAAAAATCAATTTGGGATTTCAAGGCTTCTGGAGACTTAGATTAAACGATACGAGCTACATGGAGACATTTTATTTGTTTTTTGTGTCTAGTTTTGTTTAATATGTTTTAAAACAAGTCCCCATCTACTTCAGTTGTATAGGAGAATAATACAACGCTGTTTAGTTTAATCTATAAAAATGTTCATATTTAGTACGATTTTTTTAATCGACAATGTAACAAGTAACCGAACATGGTAGTGTAGTAAATAGTAAAGGTTGTAAGATCCATATTAAAATGTGTAGGTGACTAAAGTACACGTACTCAAATACAGCTGTAAACGGCTGTATTATTTCCACACTTGCGTATGTTTTGTGAAGTCACTGTTTTTATCTTGTAAACCATTTGATCCTTCATTTAATTTTGAGGTCCAACTTGAGAACAGAACTCTTGGAAGACAAAATCCCCAAAGAACACTTTGTGCTATATTTAATCCATCAGAAGTGAGTCCCACCTCCAGTGTGTAATATTAGACTTTAGCACCAAATGGAGTCCAGTCAACAGGTAGAGAAGCCGAGCCGAGCGCTCCCAGAATGGATTGTGTTAGCGTCTCCAAAGCCCCTGGAGCCACAACACTGACCTTTCCTGTTATGGAAATGTAGTGCTGGCTGTTCTAGGCCCACAGCCACATGCTGCTTGTTTGAATGGCCATGCAGGCCCCCTTGTGCTGCACGCCTCTTTCCTGAAGACTGCTTTTACTGTTTGTGCTGCGTGGCGAGCACACATTTGTGGAGCATTGTTCAACAGAGCGGGCACAGCTTGTTCTCTCTTAATGTTATTCTCTGTCTTTATTTTGGCAACCTTTCGCTCCACTGTGCGGTAGAATTCTGCGGAAATGGACTCTGAACTCCTCATAATACCCAATAAATAATGTGTGCCTCTATCTGTGTGTGTTGGATGCAAACCAGTTGATTCAGGATCCCAAACCCAGGAAAATAAAAGGGTGCAGGGAGTTTAGTTTTCGTGCAGCTCGCCTCTCACAGAGCCTCCCTCTCCCCTGTCCGTCGCTGTGATTACAGCTTAAACTGGGGCCAAATGAAGTGACATGTTTTGCTTTGCAATGAAAACAGAGCTGTGTTAATACTTGCATGTGCGGTTGTGTGAGCGTCGGCGCGGGGGGCTCGTGCAGTGCACTGGGTCAGCAGTGATGCAGCGCCGAGCTCTGTCCGCCGTCATCTGGACTTTCGATGTGTGATGTGATTAGAGAGCAATTTGCTCCTTGACAATCTGACCCAAGAAAAACACCTGCTTTATTAAAACAAAACAAATTACTCCATTTAGCCCCAAAGACACGGAGCTGAAGGGCTTAGCGGCCTGGATACATCACATGGACGGATGATTATAAACAAATAGAGGTTAGAGTCGACGAACGTGATCCTTATCGTGACGTACGGAGGCCCTCCACCAGAACCTCCTGTATTTTTGTTTGACCAACAATCTGGACTGAAAGGCTTAATGGAACAGAGCTGAACATGGCTGTTTGGATTATCAGACGTATTGTAATTGCAGAGCAAGTAATCCACTTTAAATATACTTTGTGTGTCTAAGAGCTTAGTGCAGTATTTACATGTTCTACTATGTGGCCTCTTAATCCCAGATTTTAATTTAGAAACTTTTAAAAGGCCCATTTGTAAGAAAAGTTGATTTTTTTTTAGGCTCATCCCCAACTCATCAAAAGCTGACGCTTTGGGACGGCAGGACGGGTCGGCTGCCGTCCCAAAGCGTCGCGTTGAGACTGAGACTCAATAATCATAATCATCAAAATAATCATCGACTAAATGAAGGGAATAAACAAACTGACCTTGAAGAGCAACACAATTTCATACTGCTTTCCTGTGTTTATATTTGGCGGACCCCGCCACCTCTCTAGCTTCAAACAGTGTTCTGGGGAACTTAGTTTGAATTTCTTCCTCAGAACTCCATAGAGCCCCCTTAGAGTAAAACACAGAACTCAAATATCAGAGGCAGCCTGGGCTCTGAGTTTTGCTCGTCTGCTCCTGTAGATATAAGCTCTCTGGATAGTATATTATTGTGGCCATATATTTCACATCGTTTAGAAATGAAACAGGGAATTACACTGTGCTGGGTTACATGAAAAAAAAACAGGCTACCCTGTAAAATAAACACATTTGGATTGATGTGGCTGAAGCGTCAGAGGAACTGAAAGATCTACAGCCGTTCTGCCAACATGTTCTGTATAACTGGGAGGTTTTAAAGACGACAGAGATCTTGTCCACAAGAAAGCCCCCCCGAAAGCAGGGAGGGGGATTATGCGGAGTGGCGTAAACAAAGATCAGTCTCTTCGGTGCTGGTAAAAATAGATTTAACAAACAACAGCAATTTGCATTAAATTTGACTTGAAATATCTGAGAAAATGCCATGTGGCTTAGCACTGCTTAGGCCTGTGACGTGTCCCCATTGTGAGGCCGCTTGTCCCCCTCAGAGAACGGTAATCGCCTTGCCAGCATTTTGTGGGACGTTAGCGTAGCATAGAGTGCCTTAGCATTAGACCAGTCAGCCGTAAGCCCAGATTGTTTATGAATTGTCTGAGAAACTAAGCGCGGCATTATAATCGCTAAGCTGTCGGGATGTGCCCTTTCAGTTTTGGCATTTTGTACAGTTTTGGATGTTGCTGATGTTACAATGAGGCCTTTTCATGCAATTGTTATGCCAGTAAATATCAGCTGAATGTGTGTTCTTCTCAGAAATCTGCGTGCCATTTCCCTCGTGGGCTTCGATTGGAATCTGTGTGAGAACCGGTCATCTTTCAGAGGTTGCATGTCTGTGGTCTTCAGTAGAAACCAGAAGAAGCAGCAGCAGCAGCAGCAGCAGCAGCAGCGTTATCTCCCCTCTCCACACTGTTTCTCTCTATCAGACAGGGTTACCCCCTTCTGTCTATCTTCATCTGCTCATAAATACAGTAAACTCTCAAAAAGGAAGGAACAGCAGCGCCTACAGCTCTATGTGCAGCATCCTCTGGTTCCTCAGCGTTTGAGTTTTTCACTTCCATATGTAAAAATCAGCCACATTCGTCTCTGTTTTGTACGCTTCACTGGACATTTGCTTTCTGCTTGGCTCCTCTCGCTGTAAAAAAAAAAAGTTTCTCCTCCATTCACTCTCTCTTCCTCAAAGCTGCCGTTGCTTTATTCAGCCTCAGACGTCCCCTCCGCCCCGACGTGTCTCTGTCTGAATGTGCTGGGATTTCTCTATTTTCTTTTTTTTTTCTGTGTGTGCAGACTGTGTGCCCTGCGTAGGATGCAACGGGAGAGCGGCCAAAAGCAGCAGCCCGACACATGAAAAACAAAAGTGTTCTGCTCTCCAGCACTGTCACACTTTTGAATGAGATTTGTTTATTGTTTTGTTTTTTCCAGCTGGACAAGAATCAACCAAAGTCACTTTCGCCATATCTGATTTAAGTATTGCATTCATAATAAAAAAATAACCACTGCAACCGCGTTCAACAACGATTATAGAGAAAACTGCAAATTAAGCATTTAATTTGAACACAGTCAGCACAGTGTTTCAAGTTTCTTAGCTGGGTGCACATTGCAGTGTTGTTTACTTCCTGTTTGCTCCTTCCTGATTTCTGTTTGTTGTTAGAGACCGCATCAGACTAGCAATGTCTCTGCAAAACAAACAATTCCCAATGAAATGAGTTGAATTTGGCATTTTTTTTCTGGACAGTAAAAAAAGTAGCTTCAATCTAATGCTGAAAAGGGAAAAAACAGTCCATGAGAATAATCAAATGTTGTTATTGGTAAACACAATGATCTGATCTGATCGGCAAGTGTATTACTATAAGGACTGTCAGTTTGCTGGACGCATGGATCCTGCATAAAAACAAGACGAGTCTATACAGCTACAGGGGCTCTGGCTGAGACTGCACTGGTAGCCACTAAATGCTAACATCCGCATGCTAACATATTCACAGTGAATGTTAACATGCTGATGTTTACCATCTTGGATTAGCTTGTAAGCGTGCCAACAGTTGAAAATGAGTTGTACTCACACAATACAGCTGAGGCTCATAGAAATGTAATTGGCTCAGCAGCTGTTTGCTCATTCCAGAGTTTAAGGTTTGACCCGATACAAAAGATTCATATGGTGTTCCTGTGACATCACGCTGGACGTTCGAATGCAAGGGTGATGTTGTGCTGCTGTGCTGTGATACAGGCTAGCTAATGCTAGCATTCGCTTTCGTGTTACACAATGAGGGAAGGCTTAAAAACAGAAAAATATCATGTGTAGTATATCTTGGAAACATTTATTTAAGCCCAGAAGAAAAACACAATGGATGTAGGCTAGACAAGCTCTAATGTTGACTAAGAACTGGTTGTTTCACCTTGAAATATGCCCTGATGTCCGTCCAGACTTTTCAGTATCCATCAACTTTTTATTTGGAAATGAATGAGGAGTTATTGTTATTAATTTTTAATGCTGTGAAATGATCATTAGGATTCATCCTCCGATATTTTTTGAACGGCCAACAAACAACCAGTCAGAGAGCCCTGACTGCTAGCATGGCTAAAAGGAGGAAGATTAAATTCCCTTCCACGACGGTCCGTAGCTTTACTGAAAAAGCAAGATAAACTTCTGTCTCCCTGCTTTTAAATTACAGACTCAACCAAATATAGAACACATCTGCTGCCAACAGTCACATCTTAATGCCTGTTTAGAGTCTCAGTAGTATATATCAGTGTTTGGCACAATTTGTTTGGGTTGAATTTAGCAGGCGCTCAGGATTATTTGAAAAACGACCCGTGGCGCTCTGCAGAGACAGCAGGAAATGGACTATCACATGGCTATACAAGGGGTTCCAAGCAGATGATAGTCAGAACCCCTCCTTCCCAGGCTCTGTTTTCCAGCATTTATTCGCTCCACGGTGACAACTCCAGGCCAACGGTAAGCAGGGATTTGTCTTTCGAAGAGTTGGCCTACTTCTGCCAAGAACACAAAAGTCTAAATCTGTTCTTTCAGCGCTTCTCTGTGCGCTTCTCACCATCTCAGACAGACAAGATTCCAGCACTGGTGCCAGCCCCAATAACGAGTGTGTGTGTGTGTGTGTGTGTGTGTGTGTGTGTGTGTGTGTACAAGAAAAAACAGGGGCAGGTGATCCATGACACCGCAATCATGAAGAACCAAATCACCACCATCGTCAGCCGCCATCACCACCAGCAGCAGCCCAGTAGCCTA
>OMLP01033927.1:0-17746 GCA_900302685.1 Spondyliosoma cantharus
CTTTCATATGTCTGGAGGTGGAGGGGATGGTGGTGGCAGTCTAGCCGGTGATCGCACTCAGAGTTTCAGCCTTTATAAGTGTTAAACCACTGGGTATCTTTAAGGGGACCTCAGGACAATTTCCAGACGTGTTTGTGGCGCAACATACAGATTTTTTTGACAAGAGGACAGGACATCTCCAGATGTTGTGATGTTTTTAGGCCAAGTGGTTTTGTGCCTAAATCTAAGCGTTTTCACACAATTAGAATTCAAAATTTGACCTCAGCATAAACATGAACATGAAGTTTTGACCTGTCCCTGGTTTGCAGAAACATACATTGCCAACCTTTATTCTGGAGATCGGGTTGTTTCACGACTCTTTCTACCTTCATAGTTTACCTCATGATAATAAAGTGGTGCTGAACATTTAAATTGAAGCTTGTATAGCTCGAACTTTGTGTCTTTTCATATTAGAAGTGCGGCCGTGATGCGTTCCCTGCTTTTTGGTTTTGAACTCCCTCCTGCATCACTGTTAGACACAAATTAAGCCTGACTTGAATTTGAGCAAGAAGCAGGAGGCAGGCTGTTTAGTGATATATCACTCTGTCTAGAAAGATCGCTTGTAAATTTCAGTTAATATTCGTCTGATTGTTGCCTATTAGAACAAGTAATAGCTTCTATAATGAGAGTCTTTTTATAGCAGTCAGTGTAGCTCAGAAAGATGATGACAGCCTTTATGTAAACAGCACAGGCTCATAAGCAGCAAATCATGCTTGTTATGTATTTGTTCTCCACTTGCCGTCCAGCTCGAGCCACAGGCCATCATTTCTTGTCAACAGCGAGCGTTTTATCGTGGTTGACATTTATTCCAGAGTTGTGACTCGCCGTGAGCGCGCCCCGCACGAGCCGCCTTCGCCCCCAAAGGAAACATCAACCGCACTATTACATGCACAGTCAGGCTCCGACTCGGAGCACAAAACGCCGCTTTCTCGCGCATCCGTTTACACGACGCGGTTCTGACGTCCGCGTGTCTCCTCCAGCGTGCGAGTGCTAAATCAGACAGCATGTCGCCTCATATTTTAGCTTCTGTCTGCATGTGTTCTGTTTGTGAATCCATACATTGAAGTTATACGTACATGGGTTTGGAGTGTTGCGTTTGGGTATCTTTCAGTAGTTTCACACATTTTAGGGAGTTAATCAAGAAAGAAAACAAATAGATCCCAGCTGGGAATTTGATGATGTGTCATTAGTTATTTCAGCCTTTCTGTGTAAATGCCTGTGCATATAAAGCACATTAAACTTGATGATCTATATGCAGATTTATTGCTCTTTTTGAAATGTTCCTGTGTTGTGTGTTTGTTTTAGGTTTCTCACATAATGTAGTATACTGTCCTTGATTCGTGCGTCCGTCGGCACCGTCTTGATCTGCGTCTGATCTCCCCCACCGTCTTCTCCCGTTCCAAAGTGCCACAGGTGAAATCGTCAGATATATAGCCTTGTTTTGAAGCTTCATCTGAAGCCAGAAGTAATAGTATGAACCTGAGGTTTCTATGGCAACCCAGACGCAGGCTGCTGCCAGGACGTGAACTTATACTTGTAACGACGACCACGTCTATTTTTAACACGGAAGATAACCTCAGACGCTGTGTCGAACGCTGATCGATTAAGGTTTGACGAGAGTAATTCTGCTCCTACAGAGCGCATGCATGTTTTTTATTCAGTGCGTATTCTTCATACGTTTCATCAAATTAACATTTTCATCCAGTTTTTTTTTTTTTACACAGTCTATGTAACATCTGCCCCGGTAGGTCCCTATTTGAGTCCTTCATTAGAGACCGATTTGAACAGTCAGTATCTCACCTTCTTCTCATTTCCCTCGCCACCTCCCCGGCGCTGCAGCCTTCCCACTGAGCCTCAGCCGTGCACATACCCGGAGTGCTCATCATTAGAGGCAGGCCGCTGATCTTTGTTATCCATCCGGGCTGCCGCTGCCCTGCCTGCACTCTCGCTTTAATTGCGAATTTGCAAATGAGGCCGGGTGGATTTGGTCTGCTCCGTCCGCAGTTGTTGACCTAGTAGTCCAGTCGGCTGCCAGAGCTGAGAGCAGCGCGAGGGAGGTGAACGTTTTAATTCAGTCGAGCAAATTACGGTTTTACCCCCACGGCGAGCGAGCAGGTTGTTAAAGCCCGTGGAAGTGCACGAGGCGGCGCCAGAGTCGAGCTCGACCGGGTGTAATACAGCATGAAACAAGCGCATTTTGTTTGCTGCTTATTTCACTTACTCCACTTCCGTCTCTCTCGCCAGCGGTGGACCACGACGTGTTTTTAATCGTGAGCTCGCCACAGGGTCATTAATGAATTTGACTCAGTGTCACTGTTGAGTTCATTTTTTAATTAACGAATAACAGAACTTAAATGAGCATGTCAGCACAGTAGCTACTGACCGACATAATATACATTTAAAAGATAAGGCCGGTGTTACTCTGCATTTTTATTGTTGTCAACAAATCAATTAAAACAACCAAAACTAATTCCGTCTCCCAATATTTACTAGTGGACCAAGCCCGTCTGTGGCACTCAGTCCCAACTGTTAAATACCAAAGGTAGATATTTGTGTGTGAGACAATAGACAAAGACGTTTTAACTTTTGTATCTTCTAACTGAAAGATTCCCTCCTGCGTCGTGTTTGTGCCTTCAGATATCTGATCGTTCATCAAATGAATACAAATGTTTTAGATGAAGTGACACATTGGTGGTGCTGACCCAAGAATCAGTGCTGCATGTGTGACTTTAGCCTGGCAATTAACAACTTTTTGACTTTGACTTACTATTAAGTTAAAGCACGGTGACTGCACAGTGTAATCACCGTTGAAAAAGTGGCACCATCTGCTCACGGATTGCCTCCCCGTGAACCTCCCTTTCAGCGTGCTATTCGGTCCGACGCCGGGCTTTTTCCGAGAAAATGAAGGTGTCATTACGGCACAAAGGAAGCGAGTCTGCCGTTGCGTAACCACAACAGGAAGAGGCATCGCTCTCCCCCTGGTCGCTATCCTCAGGTAATGGCGGCGCAGATGAAATAATTGTGAAAACTGTACACTGCAAAGAAAAAGAAGCCCACTGACGGAGGCAGAGTGTGGAGTTGTCAGATCACACTATAGTGGCGTGTTTATAATGAGGGAACATGTCCAACGTGAGTGCGACTCATTAAAGTGTTTTTTTTTTTTTATAGTCTTTGGGTAACAATGCAGCTCCGTGGCACAGAAGGATACGTATCAGGCTTTACTCGTGAGCAGGATCAATTCATTCAGCTTGATCGATTTTGGTTTTTCAGTGAGATTTGTTGCCAGTATGGAAAATAAATCATCAGCCTTATCTTTTAAATCCTCTGATATATGCGGTTATGGTCATTAGTTACAGACATGATCTCCATTCAGTAGGAAGACATATCCACGATATGTTGTATCATATTCACCAAACAGCCGGCTACTGTCAGGGCTTCTCGTTGGGAGACTCGGTGAATAGAGAGATCCTATCAGAGCTGTTGCAGTCGTGTCTCCGGCCTTTTCACCTGTAGTGTTTAGCTGCCTAATCAAATGTGTAATTAGAGTAAAACAAACCGTCTTGCGTGTAGTGTTTGAGAGGGGATCCTTGTCGCGGAGATCCTCGCCGCCGATAGCCACAGGCTGACGTTGTGCGCCGACAAGCGCCATGAATCAGATTTAAATAAAAACATCTTATTTCAGTGGAATGTGTACAGACGTCACATTATCTTTCGTGCTGCAGACAACAGTGATGCCCGCTCTATTAGTCATTATGTATGCACTGCCACATGATGTTGAAGTTTGAAGCGAGGGTTTGCTGTCACCGTCACGCTCCCAATTAGCCACATCGGAACAGGAGGCGGCGAGAAGAAGTTCAGAGCGTTCGTGTTTTTATTTAAGGTTTTTCCTTTTTTTTATTTACTCTCCAGACGGGAAAACACAACTGTATGAAAACTGGAAATAAATGGGAATGAAAAGACGGTTTTAAAAAAAAAGAAAAAAAAAAAATGAACCTGTTTCCTAGCAACATCAAATCAGTTTGTTATTCTGGTGGCATGTGTGTGTGCGTGTGTGTGTGTAAGAGAGAGGGAGAGGTTGAAAGATATCAGCACCATCTTTTTTTCTTTTTTTTTTTTTTAGATGTATCCAATCAGAATGGACTGGATTTTATTTCTGCTCATGAACACGTCGTCCCCCGAGCTCCGAACACAAGATCCCAGACTGTCGGGACAAATCCTCGAGCTGTTTGCTTGACTGACAGAAGATGGGACAGATTTCTGGATGGGAGAATGCCCTGGATGATGGGCGATGGATGTGGAGAGAATTGAGTGTCTCTCAAGTATTAGAATCAAATGGAGCTTATTTGCACTATATGTGCAAATGAGAACTGTAAGCTCCCAAAAAAGAATAAACAAAACCCTCTCGTCTCTTGTCAGCGGCAACAGGCTTTGTTTGTGGAGTCATTCACCGATCGTAGATTCTGGATTTATGGTTTCAAGCTTTCAAACACTGACGGAGGGGTTTTAGATTAGAAACACAACTCCGTGTTTGATCGGTATTTGGAAAAAAATCAACAAAACACACCATGTGGCTGAAAACTGAAGGCCTTTCCTCGTTGTGCTTCTTGTAATAACGAATGAAAGGTTAAAAACAATACTTTTGTCATAACACAAGTCCAATGAATAGTTATTGGATTAGTCAATTACAGGAATTGTGATCATTGAATAATCAAATAACCCATTTTTAAAGTTAAAATAGCTGAAAGTCACTGGTTCCTACTTTTAAAATAAGCGTACTGCTGGTCCAACAAAACAAGCAATTGCACTTGATATTAAAATTGGAAGGTGTATCTGGATATGTTATGTGTAGACGCTTTTACGCCTGGTATTTATTAACGTGTTGTCGTTACCTTCATTGCAATCGGATGTCTGTCCTTCCGCGCAAAGCTGCATGTGGGTTTTGGCGGCAAGGTGGCGGCACATCAGCCCGAGGCTGCCTTAAAAAAATCAGTTTTTGAATTGTTATGTTTGGGGAAACTTGCCTACAACATTTATTTAATTATTATGCCCCCTCTTGTAAATTCAGCAATTGTAACACATTAAATTACTTAATTGTATAAAAGATACTGAGTCATTATGTTGAAGTACGACGATTATGCTACTCTATGACGGGATCAATTATACTTCTTTTTAACAGCATATCAGTGCAATCCACACCATCAGCTACAGTTATTTCTTACTCTTTATCATTTTGCTCCTATGTTGGTCATTTTGCGTGCAGTTCTGTTGGAAAACACATCTATGGAGCTTTCATGGCCGATAAAAGACGTGTAGTTAGAGGCTGGTCTCTTTTTACCCTCTAAATTCCAACAACAACCTATATTTTGTGCTAGCTTAAAAACAAACAACACTGTCAGTGTTATGTTGTGTGCAGACGCCAGCACGTTGTACGGATTGTATTTGCGTATACCTCTTAATGACGTCGGCTTTGTGAAGCTGTGAAAAGGACTTGTTCTGCTGCGGTTTTCACCCAACAGAGATTAACTACCCTAATCTTGATTAAAGGTTTCAATCACTTTAACTGAATCACCTTTTCAGGTTTTACTAGGTTTTCAGGCCGGTGGAAACCGGACCAGCTCTCCCAGCGTGGCTGCCATTAGTCCTCGTCAATACCTCAGGGGTTGCCATCCGCTCCCCCACCGCGAAGAGAGCCAGTGGGTGCTGGGATAGGCTGCCAGGCGCCCGCTGTGATGTGATGACGCTAATAAAGGAGCGTGACAGAGCCTCTGCCTCTGCGGACGGCTCTTCTGTATGATGTGACGTCGTAGGAGACAGAGGCTGGAAGAGGTGGGCTTGAGGAGGCAGACGGCCTGGCTGACCCCGACAGAGGGGATCTGCTAGTGGGAGGAAGATGCCCCGCTGAGAGATTTGGGGAGGATGAGAGCGAGAGGTTGGGGTGATGGGTGGTGGTGGTGGTGGGGGGGGAAATCCCAAGGTGTTCGGCCCTCCCTGCCTGAATGTGCCGCCTCCATCACCATGACAACTGGGGCCAGCGGGAGTCCGGGGATCCACTCACACCTGGAGGAAACAGAAAACATCATTTGCATTTTGCACACAGCACTGCTAATCATCGTAGATTAACACGGTTCATGCAGGGTGCGGACATGTTGGATTGCTGAGAGCTTTGGTCCGGAGTTGCTTTGCTTTTCAGCGTATGAGATTAGCCTGTGATCATGAAACGGAAACATGATCCCGTCAATGTCGCCGAATCCCACGTTGTTTTTCTTGATCACGACAGATGAGAGGATGTATCTGTTTACCATAACATAACATGCATTTCACCTCACTTTCTCTCCCCGCAGTTGGCGTGTTTCCCTCTCACTTCATCTCCGTTTTAAGAGACTAATCGTCAATCTGTTTTCCTCGTCTCGGCAGGATTTCCGAGGAGAGCGTGGAGTTCTTTGAGCGCGTGAATGCCGTCCTTCAGAAACAGGAGAACATGCTGCGGGCCGCCCAGGCCGAGGTAACCCCACGCCCCAAACCTTCCACCTTTCCATCTGTTACACACTTGAAGCGCGCTCGTGAAGCTAGAGGGCCTCGGCGCTGTCATTCAGCCCCCCCCACTCAGACAGAAGGGCCGGGGCGAGTCGGGCGCTCAGAAGACAGGGAGCTCAGCTGTGACAAGCTGCTGTTGGTGGCGGCGTTCAGCTCCTTCTGCTGGTACCGCTAACAAGGCAACGGTGCTGTATTAACGTCTCTGCTGAGAGCTGCTGATGGCCTTATGTCCAAATTGCTGTAAGAAGGGGGAGGAAAAAAGAGTCGTCATTGAAACGTGTAGTAGAGACAAGACACGACATTATCTCTCCCAGAACTTAAATCTCCGGTTTTACTTTCCTTATTGTGGGCGTCTACATTTGGAGCGCGTCTTCTGAATTTGGTTTACGAGGTGGCTATGAAGGCAGCAGCCACCGAAACATACTTTACTACGTTCAATAACCATTTCCAGACGAGTATTCTGGCGAGACAAAAAAATCGCCGCTTTATCATAATAACTGTTTGCGTGTCCTCCGTCATGAGGTTTTTCGATTTCCTCTCTCACAGTTGGCCGCTGGCTTTATTTTTTTTACGATGTGTTCAAGTGCAGCTCTTTGGCTGCGACACAGGAGATGTGACAACAACAGCGAGCCTTTTGTCACAACTGGTTCTTTGATGTCAGCTTGGTGTGTCTGGGTCCTAAAAGATCTGTGGAGATGTTACATTTAATACATAATGCATTTCTGTGACCTCAGTCTACACAGCCTTAATCGAGGCTTCTTTTTTTTTCTTCTTTTTGGACTGAACTGTTTCTGTCCCCTCACAGTGCCAAAGAGGGGCCTGCACAGTGCCTCCACCCCAGGAGCATGTGGACCAGTCCTTTATCCCCGACAGAATCAGCAGGACGGAGGTGAGTCGGCTCGGCTTTTACTCGTCTTTTGTTGTGTCTCAGCAGGAATTAAGTCTTAAAAGTCACAATAACAGAATGCAGTTGATTTATTTTTTAGCCCTGCTTTTGATGTGCAGCAGAGCAAAAAAAGGCAAAAAAGGCGTTTTTTGAAGGGTTGTTATTAAGTGGAGTGTGTTTCCATGTAGCTCGACCTGCTTTATGAGGAAGCTGTGTACACCGTGGTCAACCGGGTCGGAGTGCCTTCATCGGAGCATGTGAAGAGTGATGAAGAGCTGTTTGCTTACTTGCTAAAGGTATCTATCTATCTATCTATCTAGACTCTCTAAATCTTTGTAACACTTATGAAAGTGTTATTTGTCGTGAGCAGGCTGGCGGTATCCGAGCAGATGCTCTCGGCTCAAACCTGATTAAACGTCAGAGCCCAGTCGCGCTGTGTGCTGTTATTCAGCCGTGATATTACGTCCATTCAGATAATGTCATGCTATGTATCGTAGCCTCCCCTATGTCGTTTGCGGGCGCCTGTCTTTCAAGGCGTGTTTCGAATTTCCCAGCTGAGCTCTGACTAAAGCCGATCGTTTATGTGGGAGCTTCAGTGTTGTTCTGAACGCTCTCTGAACATCTCTTCAAGGTGTTCGATATGGGCGAAGAGGAACAAGACATCATTATCCAGAAGGTTCAAGAAGCCAAGGTAAAGGCACTTTGTACACGAGTCACTGTCAATTCAAATGTATTCAGAACAGTATCCTTCAGATAGATCGTGGCAGTGGAAGCAGACGATCCTTTTTCATCAGTTTGCTTAATTAAAGAGAAAAGGAGCACACCAGTATTTGTGTTAAGGTTTCAGCTGCTTGACTCCAGTTTATGTACACTTTCCATTTATGATGTGCTATTAGGAAGAGGGAAAACCTTTATTGATCTCACATATCATACAGTGTACAACAAGGTGAAACTCTGCATTCAGCCCGTCCTGAGGGAGCAGTGGGCCGGTGGGATCGACTCCAGGTCTTACCTAATGCCTTGGTCAAGGTCACCGACTGTAGAATTAACCTAGTGTGCTTTGTGTGTGTGTTTGATGGACACTCACACAAGCATGAGGAGGACGTGTAATCTCTGCACAGGAAAGGCAGTGCGATGGCGCGTTAACCGCTCCGGCACGGTGTGGCCCAATTTTAGATTTTTATGTATTTTTTATAGTCTCTTCGTAGTATCTTCTCAGTCAGTCTTTGGTGCCATTAAGGTCATTTCAGGATGGAAATAGCTAAAGATCCCCTGCAGACATGTGTCTGACATGACGACTGAAGGGGGGGAAAAAAAAGCGTAATTACCACATTAAAATCCTTAAAGGGGCACCTACTCATTCCTAATGAACGATTTCAGAATACATGAATACGAGGTTATAACCACTACCGTTCAATACTTCCTCCACTCTACAGAAATATCTAATTGGTGTAATCGAACGAGCTGATCATCTCGTCTACTTTGTTTTAGCATAAAGGATGTGATTCCGTTGTACAGAATATACAGATTGAACAGTGTATGCATTACCTTGAAACAATAATGTAACAGAACTCAAAGCAGACTGCAGCAGTCAATGGAAACCAATGGGAACGCTAGAAAACACTTATATTAGTGTCTAACGTACGACACCTACTCTGTATGGAACCTCTAACATGCTAAACGTCGGGTACAGTCCAGGTCATTGTCTTGTTATAAAACACATAATAAATCTATTATGTGTGAAGTCCTCGGTGGTCACAAAGTGCAGATCGAGAGGCTTCTTGTAGTCGTCCGTTGGTGAGGTGGAAATAAGGTGACAACAGGGACTGTTGAGCGGCAGCCGGAGGTCAAAGCTGATGGAGGCTGTGAGACCTGTATCTCCTTAGAGCTCAATTTTCTATGATTTCATTTACTTTCACTTGACTGCCAGAGACCTTTCAAACATCCCCGTCCAGAACTGAGAGGCCCGATGACAGACGGATGAGAGAAATATAGCCCAGAGTGAAAACATGTTGCTGTTTAGTTATTTTGTCTTCAGTGGAACACCGAGTTCGTCTCCCTTGTGACCTCACAAAGGCAGAATTTAAGATAGCATATGGAAGTGCGCTAGATTTCTTTTTTAGAATATGCAATGTGTCGGCTGGCCTCGTTTCTTTGCGTCTCCTTGCAAACTTTCACTTTCTTGCTCAACTTTCCTCCACAGCGGGCGAGTTTCTCCGTGAGAGTCTCTGTCATGAAAGCAAAGAATCTGATGGCCAAGGACGCCAATGGTGAGACATCTCCGGCACTGAATAGCCCGTCTCTATTAGCAAGCGAAACCATTGGGAACCGGCACCAATAGGAATTAGACAATGATTATGTGGATACTGCAAAGCTTTTCTCACCCATTGAATGTCAGTTGATTCACCTCCTGTCAGCCAGCGTATTCGTGGCGCTTGAGTTTTTCATGGTAAGCGAGGCGCTGCAGGTTTGACCAGCAGTGATGATGCAACGTTAACAGTGACACGATACGTTAAACGCTATAAATGTGTTTGTAATAACGTAGTGAACAAGTATAAGGACCTCAGTGGGCGTTCAGTAATGTTCTTAAGCAGTCTGTGAACTGTTAACACGTTTATTTTCAGGGCTTTTACAGCTAACATGTTTATAACGCTGATATTAACGAATAATGTTAATGAGCACCCGATAAGGACTTACGAGGGCCTGATTGCTGATATCTAAGGCTTTTTACAGGAACCTCAATGTGAAGAGTTACCACAACTTTTTGTTGACATAACTAGAAATCTAAAATTTCAGAATATTCAGGGTTAGGAGCTGCAGTTGCTCTCCTCTGACGATAAAATCAAATAAAAAAAAACAGGAAATTACTGGGTTTTCTCATCGATGTGTCATTATTTATTTACTTTCTATGTATTTGTATACACTTAGATTTCATTTAGGTTTAATTTATTTTATCACATTAATTGTTTCATGGTTCTTAAGAGAAACAATTACAGGCAAGCCAATAAGTACAAGTACAATGTGACATTACTGATTGTTTTAACAGCAGGATTTTTAAGCGGCACTAATATGTGAAACAAGTTGTTGACATTATTTCACAATAAATTCTGCGTTAACAAATGTTGAGCCCCATGTTCTGTAACTGAATACAAAACTGTTTGAAAAACATATAAACAGTTTCACGCGCGTGACTAACCTTTTCTTCGCGCCCTGCCAGGTTACAGCGACCCCTACTGCATGCTGGGAATCCTGGTGGGCCAGAGCCCGCGGGAGGTGGAGGATAAGAAGGAGAGAAAGTTCAGCTTCAGGAAGAGAAAGGAGAAGCTGGAGAAACGCTCCAGCACCAAGGAGGTGTTACCCGCCAGGTGTATCCAGGTGACCGAGGTCAAACCGGAGACTCTGAACCCGGTGTGGGACGAGCACTTTGTGTTGTGAGTACAGCCGTTTAACCTGCGAAATGTGTGTGACGTGGAGGATTCACAGTTTCGTTTGTTTTCGCGCTGACGGACAAAGCTGCGATTTACGTGACCAGCACAGCACGTTGTCATCACCCCTGTGGGAGATAAAGCATCGAGGTGTTTGTTGTCAGTTTGTACTCACAGAGAAGAAAGTTCAATTTGTGTTTTTTCTTGGTTGTTTATTGTTCCACAGTGAAGTCGATGATGTCCACAATGACCTCTTGCATCTTGACATATGGTAAGAAACACCCCGAGTGTCGCCGTGCTGATGATTTTCATTATATTCCGATTCAGACATTAAATTCTCTTTCTTGCATCTTAGATAACAGATAAATGCATGTGCTGTGTGCCCATGTGAGCATGAAACACACTAAGATCATCGCAGTTTTTTCCAGGAAACTGGTTTGGATTACACTTGTCAGTTTTATGCCGTGCGTCCTTCGGCGTGCATACTGAAATGTCAAGAGCTGACTCTTGACTGCGGTACAAGTTGAGAAAGTTAATTTTACTATAATGGGTATTCACTGTCGGTCCTCTTCACTTCTCAGCTCAGTCAATTGTTGTGCAAACTCGCTCTCGCTGGAGATGAGAGGCGGTAATAGCTGCTGAATTATCCTCTTTTCTTTAGGGATCATGACGATGACGTGTCCGTTGCGGAGGCCTGCAAAAAGCTCAATGAAGTCAGTGGGCTTCGTGGAATGGGAAGGTAGAAGATACTTCGTTGTGAAATCGTACCATCAATGCTATGGAGTGTAATGATTTAAACTGTCGTAGAAACATTTCTGGTTAGCAGTGTTATCCTTTTAGTTTCTTTGGGTCTGAAGGGCAACAAGGTGCAATTGTGTCCACATTTATAGAAGCTGGTTATTAAACGGAGAGTTCACACAAAGATGAACATTCAGTCATGCGAGGTTTTGCAGACCAAAAGACATTTCTGGAGCTTCACAGCAAAATAGTGTTGCAGCGTTCTCCTGCACAACTGAATGTCTGAACTGAAATACGAGTCGTCGGGCGTAATCCGTGTGTCAAGAAGACCCGAAATTGATCTGAAAAGACGTTATTTACACTCTGAAATCTTCACGTCGAGTGGTCAATAGCGTCTTTTCAAATCAGAGTATGGTCCATGTTTGTTTTTTGACGGAGACATAAAATAAAGATGGTAATTTTTTATTTTGGGGGTGAACTTTTCCTTTAATGAATTCATCCAGTTGACATTGTGGCAGCAGATAGATGAGTCAGTCAAACAGTCGCTCAGCCGGCTGTGCGTAAAGAAGCCTAAGCCATCTACATCTTTTGAAAACTACTGGCACCGCCCGGTTTGATCATTTTAAGGGTTCATTTGGTATTTGTTTTTTAACCTTAAATAAGGGCTGACTTACAGGAGAGCCCTGCACCAATAAAGCTGAGCACACAGACAACACAGAAAGTTCAGCCGAGGCCACGGAGAGACTAATAAATAGCAGACATGTTTAATGAAAACGCCGGCATGTCAATCACAACCGAGGGACAAAAGAAATCACTTGAAGTAAAATCTGAGTCATAGCCGACTTGCATTTGGAAATGAAACTCATTCTGCCGATGCTCTAATTGTCGTGGTGGATTAAAGGCTTTAAAATTAGACATGAATACAACCCTGTGACGTGAAAGACTCCCCTGTCCCTGCGCTCTGCTTTATCTTGCCAGGTATTTTAAGCAAATAGCAAAGTCAGTGCGCGCCAACGGATCCGCATCGTCAGGCTCCGAGGAGAACGTCGATGACTTCCTCGGATGCCTCAACATCCCTTTGAATGTGAGTGTCTTCAAAGTGGAAAAGTCGGAAGCGACTATGACAAATCAAAGAGCACAAATAGATCCCGCCCAGGAATACGACGTGAAGGATTTCCCTGGAAGTGTGTCAGCGTCATTAATCCGGCTGGTTTCCTTCTTGCAGGAGATCCCAGTGGGCGGCTACGACACCTGGTTCAAGCTGGAGCCTCGATCGAGCACGTCTAAAGTTCAGGGAGAATGTCACCTGATAATGAAGCTCTTCACCAACCAGGTCTGTGGAGGATGATGCAGATCTTCGTCTATGTGCAGGATATAAAGAATCGGAACTTTAAACAGTCTTTTTTTTTTTTTTTATCTTTCAGAGAGACACGGCTTTGTCTAAGAGAGACTCAAACATCTCTATCCACAAGAAACTGCTCAGTCAGATTGTGGAATACGAGCACACCCATGTCAAGGTGAGTAAACGGCCTTTACAGTGAAGTCAGCTGTGATTGTGATCTGCGCTTGATCAGTCCGCTGGGACGAACCACCCGCAGCTCGGCCTGTGGGGGCGTTTGAATGGGATTAAAACTGATTAGACTTCCTTCTGACTGCAGGGAAATGTATGTTGCGTATGTGCGAGAATGGAGTTGAGGTGTTCCTGTGTTAAAGGGACAGTTCATCCCAGAAATCAAAGTATAATCTTTGATCATCAATTCATGAGAAGCATTCCCTCCCGTCTCCTCCCTCCTGAGCCACGTACATGAATAACAGCCAATGCAAGTTTAAATGGCCTAAACTTGGAAATTATCCAAGTTGTATGTATTGTGCTTTTTGTAAAGGCTGTCTTTCCACCTAAGCACTTGTTTTTTGAGCATTTTGTATGAATAAAGTTTGTGTCAATAGGGAAATAAATATTTATATTGAGTCAATGCTCCTGTTGTTACCAAGCAGGGGTATTTTGAGGTCACAAAATGGCATTTTTTGCCAGGCGCATGGATTTTTTCTGAGAAAAACATGGGTAAAGTTATCGAATTTTAACTTGGACCGTGTAAGGCGATATGATGTGGGGCCATTGTGCTTTTCAGCTGTCAGGGGCAGTTAAAGGTCATCTGCAGGCTTATTTTTGCATTTCAAAATCAGACTTTAACCTTTCCAAAGAACCATGTGTTCATCTGATGCTGGTCTGGATTCTTGGCTGTCAATTTACACAGTTTTTGCAGAATTCATACAGTTTCTTCCCTGCTTGTCATTATATGACTGAACTCAAACGGTGACTCACACGTAATTGCAGAGAGAGCCCTACAACTGGAACGGGCAGGTTTGCCCTTCAGCTTGGACTGTACTGACTCACCATGCTGTGCAAACTGATCTCCCCCCCCTCCAACAGGCCATTATGTGAGTATTAATGGAGGAATAAAATTGATCAAATCAAACATGAAAGCTTCGGCATCAGGTAAAAAGGTGCATGTTTCGTCTTTTTTTGCACAGTCGCTGGCAGTGCTACAGCAGCCACCATCGGACCCAGAGGGTGTGCTACTCCCTGCTGCTGCGCCTCCTGAGGACCATCGATGCAGAGTGGGACCCGACCGCTGTGAGGGGCGACCTGGTAGGTTCTCCGCCTTCAGCCTGTCAGTGAGATAAAAAAAAAAAACCTTTCATCATCTGGAAACAGTCACCTCATTAGCTCAGCTCTTCACTGACATTCATCAAGGTTTTTGGTTCAGCCAAAAATGTCTCACAGCCAGTGTGAACGAAGCTATAACTGAGGGCCCTTCCTGTGTCCAGGAGAGGCAGCTGTCAGACAGCTTCAGGCTGTACACAGAGCACTGCCTGTGTCTGATGAAGAACATGCGTCAGGTTTTCCCCTGCACCAGCGCCGCTGCCATTACACGCTACGAGCTCATGCTGAGGTAAAGTCACACTGCCATCACATCGCATCACACACTCGCCCGTGCTGCCATGCCAGGAACAACTCTGACCCCCAACAGACACAGAGAGACCTCAACAGTCGGAGGAGGAAGCAGGGCTTCAAACATTGCTCATTACTCATTTCAAAATAAAATACTAAACATTCGTTCCCAACCGCACATTTTGTTGAATAAAACCTGAAAAAGAGCTTTTTACACACCAACACATTGTGGTCATGAGCAACATTTTACATATATTTACTTACTCAACATGTCGTACTGCCTTTATGATAATGTGCTTTCATTCCACCAGTACGACCAGTGACCAGATCCCGTCATACACACCGGTATGACGGCCATACAGTCATGGGAATCTGAAAGGACTAACCTTTCGGAGCACGTACATGCTCGGCTTATGTACGTGTTGAGCTTCTAGGCATTAACTTTTGGACACGTTGTCATCAGCCAAAGTGTTCGGAAAGGAAACTCGATGGCAGTCTGGTGTCGTTGTCAGACTTTTTGTGCCGTGGCTACACGTTACCATCGCACAAAAGAATGAATTTAAGGCAGTGAAGTTCACCAAAACGAGGGATTCTGTTCCACATAAATGCGAGCCAGTAAAATCAGCTAATTGTTGAAGGTCGTGTTGCTGTGTCGGACTAATTTGGAGAAGTTTTTAAATAGAAACTTCCCCAGTATGAAGTCCGGCTCTGCCCAGTGATCAACACCTTGAGGGAGATCTTTCCTACACCTCTCAGAAACACACACACGAACACACTCACGCTCTCACACACAGTGACTCACCTCACAGTCAAAAGTTCCCCGCAGTGACAATGCAGGATTCTGCGTAAAAAAAATCAGAGTGACAAGAAATCTGTGAGATTGAAGCTTTTGTGCATGTTGGTGCGCGATGTGAAATCAACAGTCACGTGACCTTGCAGCCTTTTTATCGCAGTGTTTCTCTGTCTGTGCACGCCAGGGGGATTGGCTACATGCAAAACATGCGGGCGTTTAAGACCGTGTGTCCTCTTCGAAATGAGCTGCATCTGGACATCACGACTGCTGTCAAGGTAACAACGACAGAGGGTTTTTTTTTTTTTTTTTTAACACCAGTGCAGTGTTTTCAGATTGTTTTCGATTGACTGCAGAGTGCAGTGACGTGCCGGAGAGCTGCTGGCGTTACTGTTAATGCTAAAGAAGAAATCTAGCATCTTTTGTCACGACGTGTTACGCACGCCCCTTCAAATAAAGTTACCCGTGCGTTGTGTTTGAGTCAGAAAAAAAAAGACTGAACGCAAATAACATCAAGTATCTAATCAACCCATTAATTCGCCTCAATTTGCGTAATTATTTCAGAAAGGAAGTGCAGAGTGGTACGAGAGCTTAATTGCGCGATATAAGCCAGAGGATGGGGTGAGTATGCGCTGATTAAAGCTCCAGCGATGGAAATGATTACAGTCTATAATTCTACTGTCCGTGTCTGGAGAATGAACGCCCGGGGATGTTGTTGTTCGCTGTGTGTTGACGCCGCAGACTCTGGAGGAGCAGCTGAAGCGGCTCGTTCAGGTGGTCGACTGCGTGTGCGCCGACGTGCAGCGGGCCCAGAACATCTACAACAAACTCTTCTACAGGTGAGTTTCATCAGTCTGCACACCTCGTCGGCGATGCGCAAAATGTCGCGCTTACCTGGCGTTGACGTCGGACTGACGCCGCTCCATCCTTTTGCTTGTTTCTTGTCTCGCAGTGCAGTGAAAGTAGATTTCCTCAGCTTGTCGTACAGGCAGTTGGAGAAACAGGTACGCCGCTTAAAAACGATGCCGCGAGTCCTTGCGAGCAAGTCGTGGAACGGGAAAGTTACTCAAACTTCTTTCGCCCTTCAGGTAGCTGACGACGTCAATGTGGCGATGGAGCGGGTTTGTGGGACGCTGGAGCAGGAGAGCTCCAGGCTGACTCAGACGATGGGCGAGACCATCTTTGAGCTCTTCATGTCCTTGAAAACCCTCAAAGGCTTTCGGGAGTTTCTTCCTCTCAAGTTGGTGATCAGTTCGACTCTAGTGACTTTTCATACACACGGCAGCGTGAAAGCCTTTGATTGTTGGTTTGAAATGTCAGCGAGGAGATGAGACTTTAACCTTTTCCTCAGCTTTGCGTTAATTTAAAAAAAATAAAAAATCCTCCCGTTTTTCTCCGACAGGGACACTAAGATGTTGGCCTTGACGGGCTTTCATAACTGGTTCAAGTCCTCCATTCACAAGTGGCTGCAGATCGTCCATGACAGGTCCTGTGACAGAATTCGTAAAGCCGTGGAAACTGACAAGGTGAGAAGCCTTTTCAGTGATGTACATAACACTATTAAAATACATTTCTTAGTCACTACATGGCCCAAAAAAAACATGTCACCTGTTGTAATTCGTCTCACATGTTGAACGTGTGGTTTTTTTTTTGTGGGCAGCTCGATCCCGTGCAGCAGGCCAAACACAGCTCCTCGGCGGTCGAAGTGACGGCGTGCTTCGGCCAGGTACACGAGATCTGGCTCCAGCTGGCCTGGCCAGACTCTGCGGGGGCCTTCATCTTCATCACGCGTTTGACAGACGTGAGTCCTGCCCGTAAAAAAAAAAAAACATGAGCACATGAGACATTTCTTTTCGCAAGTATTACAGTCAAAACCAAAAAAGGAAAGCGAGAAGACAACTTTAATAACAGGTCTGGTATTTTATCTGTCAAAGAATTTCTGCAGCGAGGCTGTTTGCTACTCGGAGATGATAACGCGCAAGATTGAGAGGAACCAGCTGGGCCGAGACCACAAGAGCTTCACAGTGCAGGTAACGCCTGTAGCAAGACCGAACGGGGGGGGGAGGGCAGATGATGACGTGGGAAGTAAATGTCAGCACGTGTTCTTCCCGGCAACACAAAGGGCTCAACAGGAGATCAGATATGTTTACACTCTACACAAAAAGAAATCAGTTGCCTCTTGTCGTCGCCAGTCATTTACACTCGCGCCCCGTCCCTCCACTTCTCTGTAGCCCTGCTTCTTTTCCTTCTCTGTTTCTCCACCTCCACCCTCTGTTTCTCCTCTTCTGCTCCTCCTCGCTTTTCTGCTAGCTCTGCATCGGCCTGAACGACACGGAGCACGTGCGCGTCTTCCTGGGCCAGCTGCCGCGCGACCTGGACTG
>OMLP01033928.1:0-25539 GCA_900302685.1 Spondyliosoma cantharus
GGTTATTGTCCAGACATCTGGTAATAAAAATCTAGTCGCTACAATGTGGACTGGAAAATGTCCCAACATCGCCTTTAAAAGATCCAGTGGTTTCATGGTTGCAAAAGGGAAAACAACATTTTGAGTGGTCTCTTGCTTTGCAGCCGTCAGCTGTCATGCCACAACCATCCCCTCCAACTAACATGAATGCGATAAGACACGTATTGGAGAAATGTCAATATGTTATCCGTATCCGTGGTTTGCACAAGCGTAAAAATGCGAACATGTTATTCTGGTGACTGGGCTGGGCTTCCACATATTCGATTGGTCGATGGATCGTTCTACCTCCTGAGTCACAGCCGCCCCCGTTAACCTGACGAAGCAATGTGAATAACACAACCTCTTCAGCCTGCGTCAGCTTGTCTGACCTTATTTTTTAAACATCTTTAGTCATTCAAGTATTCTCCTCTGATCTTCCCTTGCTTTTACATTTTTCTAAAGTTATGATTAAGAGGCGCAAACATTTTGACCCTCTCTCTCTCTCTCTCTCTCTCTCTCTCTCTCTCTCATGCAGTTCAGTAGCAGAGCAGCTAAAACGAGGGGAGACGGTGCAGGCAGAAGCTTTCGACAGCGTCACCATTTACTTCAGTGACATTGTGGGCTTCACGTCCATGTCTGCAGAGAGTACACCGCTACAGGTACACAGCAATCAATATGTCACTGCAATCCTCCAATGAATGACTCCCACTCTGCATCTCAATGTCTCTGTCCATGAACTTTCTGTTCCCTGGTGAGATTTTTTCGAGTTCCCCTTTCCTGACTTTCCTTCACAGCTACCAAGCTCATCGCAAAGCTTTTGAAAATCGCAGTTCGTGATGGTAGTCACAGCGAATCCTCACTCTCTATTTATGCATAAAAGTGCTCACCAGTATCAGGTCTCTACCTACAGTGTGTCTCATAGTTCCCACAGTGTGTGTTCCCACACACGGGCCACAACTCAAAATAGTACAGTTGTTAGATGGAAGAGTGTGTTGACGCAGAGTTGAGTCACATTATGCGACCACATATCTCCCTCTCACTTGAATACCGAAGGGAGGTTTCTCAGCCAAATACATGATTAGAATGTCACATCGAGGCTGAGGGTCTGAAGTATTGATGGACAATCTGACACCTTCAGATGGAGTGGGATCGCCACAAGGACAGACGCTTGCTCTTCTCACCTTCAACCCTTTTTCTCAGGTTGTGGCAAAGAACCAGTTAAGCCTCTCGACAACAAAATACCACCTAAAAAATCGAATCCAGTACTGCAGCGCGAGTAAACAAGGTAACTGTTTACATGCCGCTCCCTCTGAATGACGCCATTATCCCTCAAGGGCGGATGGTTTCAGAAGTGGGGTGGGCGCATCGAGGGTCCTCGATTGAAACTATGGGAATTCTGTTTCCAGCATTTAGATGCATGTATATTAATCTTTTTATAACACAACTTGCTATGATCCTGTTATGATAAAGACAGACGGCAAACAGTTTTTTATCTATGTGAGTAGCCTGCTGTATTTGGTTATGTATACAGTAAAAGAAGACAATAGTACCAAGCTTGCCATCTACCCCATCAATAGAGCATAACATTTGTTTCTACCCCCTTAAGGTATTTCATGCATGAGTGCACATAACTGAAGCAATGCCCACAACCAAAAAAATTAAAGCAGTTTAAGAGTGAATTATCAATTTGTGTAGGGTATATCATACTGTAAGGACTGTAGTAGTCGCACGCATGAAATTGAAAACTGAAATATGCGTTCTCACTCATAGATCCCTGCTCATTGTGCAACAGAAACATGGCTGAATCGCTGACTGCTAAAGGGAGGGAAATCGCCACTAACATCGCACATCACAAGCCGCGTTACAGGACTGCTCAATAATGAAGTTGTTACACAATAAAGAATATTTTAAGACCACTATCCTAATTGATGCCCAATTGTAGCATCTTTGAAGCAAAATATTAACTGTAAATTACAATATAGATTAAATATTATTTTTATTTATTTTTCACCCAAAAAAAGCATCCAAAGGAGGATGAGCCGTCCTCAGTAGATATTTACACCCTTGGTTCCACTGTCAGACATAAAGTATTTATGAGTGGCAGTTTTGCATATTTAGTGTAAAGTGTGTTTATGTTTATGTTTATGGAAGGTTATTACTTGAACGTGCTTGTTAGCTCTCAGGGGTACACACAATGTGTTTTGTTGAGTGCTTATATAAATGATCATTGTATAATAGCAAACAGTTGAAAAATGGCAAATGTTTCGCAATTTATCGCAATAGAAAATACAGTACAGGCCTGTCCTGATATTGGTGATATAAACAGACCTTTAATAGCATCAGAAAATATGTGTTATATAAAGGTTGTTGTTGTTGTTGTTGATGGGCAGTATACTAAAGACGTGTCAGTGACTTGAGTTAAAGCAGGTTCTGATCACATGTTTTGGGTTTGGTGACCGAGCAGCCTTTTGGTCGATATTTGTCTTTAAAAGTTCAGCTTGGACAAAACAGTCTTAAACTTCTTTTCACTTTTGTCTGCTCCAAGCTGTACCTATGGCCTGTTTAGACACAAAACCCACTTAGTTAGGATTAGGACAAGATCATATTTTGGCGCACCTGGTTCTGTCACACACCTGACATCTGCTTAAAAATATACCGTGGTTTGACGCTTACAAACGCTGAAACGCTGTCTTGAGCGGCGGTCTCCTGCAGGGCAGCCGTCTCGCTTAACTTAACACATTCCTGTCCACCTCCTCAACATTACAGTCTGCTCATTTAGATGTAATGTGTGCTTGATGTGACACAGGTTGTAGAAATGTTGATATCATACTTATGACACA
Organism: Spondyliosoma cantharus; assembly: GCA_900302685.1. NCBI lineage: Eukaryota > Metazoa > Chordata > Actinopteri > Spariformes > Sparidae > Spondyliosoma > Spondyliosoma cantharus. Next base: position 2,859 of record OMLP01033928.1, read on the forward strand.
TTCAATTTGAATCTTTGCTGATTGATGATGAACCTCTAGTCGCTCCAGACTCCAATTTAAAAACTCGGGAATACTGTGGAATAAAGCAAATAGGCCTCATCAGTATAATCTGAACTCCTCTGACAAAGGCTTGAATGTAACAGATGTTCCCTTTTATCTAAAAGTTGCTTACTGCAGGTTTACGTTTCTAACGATTCAGATCCTCATCCATTCTTCATTCACCTCATATCGCTCAGTTCAACAGTGCAGCACAAAATGTCCTGACGAGATGCAGAGCCAGCTGCGTTTTATTATCTATTTAAGGATGACGTCTAAATAAAAACTTTGTCTTTGAACGAACAGCCAAACCTCTGACATTACTGCTAAATCATAAATATTATGCCCCACACTTCAATTCAATTCAATGCAGACTGTGTTTGTTATATTCCATCTGTGGGATTTAATTTATGATCCTGTAAATGTGTCAATGAGCCTCAGCAGGCAATCGTCCAGTGACAGACGAAACAGAGATAATGTGGGAGAGTGTGAGGTTTTGTAGACATGCTGGCCTCCCAATCAGTCAGCTTTTAACAAAAGAAAAGACACACAGACTAGCTAAACATTTTCAGTGCTGATCTCTCTTGTTGCTCTACAGGTGTCATATCCAGTCATTTAAACCTGTGTGTGTCTCTCTCTACAGGTTGTCACTTTGCTCAATGATCTGTACACCTGTTTTGATGCCATCATTGACAACTTTGATGTGTACAAGGTAAGTCAGGATGATCGGAGTAGATTATTACTATATTATATAGGTTTTAATTTAAAAATGTGCACGTTTGTGTTTGAATCTTAAAGGGTGAGTCCACTCTGAAATCAAAATGACATATTTATCTTCTTACCTGTAGTATTTGTGATCCATTTAATGGTTTTGGTGTGAGTGTCTGGGTTTTGGAGATATCAGCCAAAGAGATGTCTGCCTTCTCTCCACAATGGAACTAGACAGATAAATGTGCGATTTTGATTGAAGAGTGAACTGTCCCTGTAACTTGTGTTTATCTCTTGCTTCATATAACAAAAATGCAACGCAAAGGTTTTAGTATGTGCATTTTATAGCATGTTTCCTAGCCTCAAACACGCTAAATTCTTTGATATACAATTGAGGAATTCAGGTTCTGAATATGATATGAATTCGTCCCTCAGGTGGAGACCATCGGTGACGCCTACATGGTGGTGTCAGGGCTGCCGGTTCGGAACGGAAAACTGCATGCCAGAGAGATCGCCGGGATGTCGCTGGCGTTGTTAGAGCAGGTCAAAACGTTCAAGATCCGACACAGACCCAACGACCAGCTGAGACTCAGGATAGGTATACACACAGGTGAGTCCGAACCCTCACCGAGGTCACCTGGAGCCACGCGGTCTCAGGTTCAGCATCTCGTAACGGCCGCCCTGCAGAGGTGTCCCTCAGCAAAGCACTGATTAGTCGACACAATCATATATTTTAAAACAAATTGACTAAATTCTAACTTTTGTACATTGAGTCCACTGACGACAACAAGCACAGCCGCGTCGATCTCATCCTGGCCTGTTCTCACTTTTGAGGCCTTTTTCCTGCTGCTGTTTCTTTTTATTGATTCAGGCATTTTTCCCACAGTGGTACACAAAGATGACTTTCCCATACTTAATTCTGCCTTGTGTCCATCAACAATTGTTTGGGTTCTGGAGGGAGAACAGCCGGTAATGAGCACAACACCAGACCATTTTGAATTGTCGAACAAATCCCTAACTGCGGGCATTGATTTGGAGGTCTGAAGCAGGCAGCCTGAACATTGTTGTTATGAAATCTTATTCAGATAGCTGTCGGAGTTTGTCTTTTTTTTTTAGAAATATTGTTCAGAGCAGCAGGATTTCCACTGCATGATGTCTTTCTGACCCCTCTATAATGAAAACTGAGTATATATTTATGAGGGTGGACAAAAATATTAGAAACACCTCTCAGTTTAATAACCACAAACATCAGTCTCCAAAATGCCCATTAAGTTAAATCAAAATCAAAATAAGCAAAACAATAAAACCCTCATGACAGTAGCATTTCTTGCAGGACTGTTGTATTAGCCTGTATTAGTTGAGCTAGTTATATAATTTAATAAGCTGGCAACTGAGCACCCATCTCGTGTGATCTGTAACTTCCCACCTCTGGATACCAACGCACTGACTGGACATAAACACTCCGTATGTTTTATCTCGATCTGTCTGCAGCATTTAGTCTGATGTAATTTACAAGAGGCCCCTGACACAGTATTTAGTCTGTATCGGCTCATGGCTGCACTGTTTATGTTCTTATTCAGACACTTGACACGCAACAGAAACGGACCAGCGTGCGTAGGCTGGTACTTAGCATTGTCCGGGCAATTTAAAGCGCGAATTTAATTCACTCACACCTCTGTCGTCACATTTAAAAACTGTTTCACTGCTGTGGTTTATGTGATAGTGACTGCAGTTCCCAGCATGACACACATGATTCCGCTGTAAAATGTGTCTATATTTAACTTGTGTTTCTACAGGTCCAGTCTGTGCCGGCGTGGTCGGGTTGAAAATGCCCAGATACTGTTTGTTTGGAGATACTGTCAACACGGCATCTCGAATGGAGTCCAATGGAGAGGGTGAGTTTCACCGTCACTTGTTTTTGTTCTGTGTTTTATACTCTGGTTCCTGCTGGATGTTAAATCACACGTCTCTACACACATTTCCACAGCGAGGAACGTGCTTTCTACCATCTTGTGTCCTTTTTCAGATTTTCAGCGTTGAAAATAACTTCAGTCCTTGAGATTGTCATTACTCTGCTGTGTATTGTACACAGTATATCTGTCATTCAGGTCGGCCACATTGTAATTCTGCTTCTGTGTCCTGCTAGAAGGATACGTCCTTTATTGCTCTTACTGAAGTTTCTTCTTCTTTTCACTTAAAGTTTTTATTCTTGTTGGGCTTTTTTGTGTGAACTGACCGTGTACCAAATGACAGTCCACATTAGGGTTCATAGTAACTTCAGCTGCAGGTGAGACATTCTTCATTCAGTGATGGTGTACAGGGTTTAAACCTAGGGCGAGTAAATCAATAAATTATTCCTGCTTCTTTCTTTCTGACTCCCTTAACATGTCTGTGGCCCTCAGCCCTAAAGCTCACCCTGAAACAGCGGGGCACTGTAGATAATAACAAACATTACACATCTGGACTAAATAATGAATTTGTTGGGACTATTTTCGGATGCGGATTAACAGTAATTTGCTCTAGTAAATATTTCCAGCAGCACAATGGTTCATTTGAGGTCAAAATTACAGGTACAATTTAATTTTACATGAGTTCAATGTAAAGAGAGACTCACATTTTTTGCTAACATGTTGAGTCAATGTGAATATTTTTTAATTAAATGAATACAGACTGAAATGTAAATCTGATGTGTTTATATGATTACTACACATAACGTTAAGGGGAACTTGTGAACCTTATGTGCTTCTCAAGTGATACGTAAATGAAATGCATTTCATACAGGTTATTCTGGCGTCAATTTTAAATGACACATTTTGTTATTTAATGTATTCACGTTGACTCAACACCATAAAAAAACTTTGTCTTAAATGTGACCCTGTACACTGCACCGAAGTGATAGGATTACATGTAATTAGCATACTTAAAGTAAATGTTTAAGGCAATGATTTTTGAGTGTTTTCATGATAATGAAGAAACTGCAAGAGTGTGGCTCATTGATTTGTGTTTCAAATTGTTTTTAGACAACAACAAAAAAATGGAAGATCTATCAGGCTTTGAATACACATACTTCATTGTACAGATCATGTTAGCGTTGGTTTTGTTCCTCTAACTTTTTTGTTTCAGTGTAATGGCGTCAGTGTTTTATTGGAAATGAGAGATTATTACTATGATTAACTGTGTGTGTAGATATTTGTTGATTATACTGTATGTTTTTAATGGACAACAGGAAGAGTAGTTGCTACCAAGTTTAATCCCAATTAAGGGGATACCAATAAACAGTACATATTTATACAGAATCTCTTACTTGAACCTGATTTAATCTTTATCTTTACTGAAATGTTTTTGTTTTTTTAACCTTTGGTTAAGTAAGTGTTAATGAGTATCTACCAATGTGGTTGGACAAAATATGATTTCAGAGCTGAATATGAGACGTATTGACCTGCCGAGTCCAATTCTTCCTACACTGACATTTCTTTCCTTAACTGGCAGTGACAGGAACTAGTGTTATGAAACTGTGGTTGGATATTTTGTGAGCGTATCATCAAATGTATTGATTAAGTACTGAGCCGCTTCCTGTATTGTGCCTCTGCTGGTAAATAATTGATTGCACTTACAGCGAAGGGCCCTTAGCCAGCAATAAACTGAGCAGCTTGAAGCTTCACAGGCAGGAATCACGTCTCACATCTCTGCACTGTGTGCATTAATTGGAGAAGAACAATACAGTTTTTCATCACTGTTAGCATTTCAGCCGCTGGCTCCTGATGGGACTGAATGCATCGGCTCATCTCACACACAGTCTCCTGCTCTGCTGTACGCGTAGTGGAAATTCAAATATTGTTAGAGTTGTCATTTAAGGCGTGAAAATGCTCAGTCTGGTCTCTTGTGCTCTCGGTGTGTTTTGCAGCCTTAAAGATCCACGTGTCCTCGGCCACCAAAGAAGTGCTGGATGAGTTTGGCTACTTTGATCTCCAGTTACGAGGAGATGTAGAAATGAAGGTAAGAACACTCTCTTTGCTTTGTCAGAATTGACCAAGTTTAAGCTCCAAAAGTAGAGCTTTGCAGTATTGCGTTTGTGACTGCTGAGTAAAATTTGCCCAAAGTGCAAAAAACCACGTGTCTGTACAACTCATTTGGATTCAGATTCAGACTTGAAGACAGAAAATTCTACAGACAGGGTGAACTGTTGGAATTGTTTCTGTTGCTATTCAGGAATGTTTAAGGAACTGTTCACTGAACTATTTTAGTTTAAGACTTAACACAAGACACAATCATTTCTTAATTGTTTGGTCTATAAAATCAGGACTGTAGCCACGGCTACTTTGGTTCCGTCCTCAGTATTTGTCAGTGTTTCTGAGAATCTGGGTATTTTAACAACCTTAGTAGGTAACATCATGCAAATACAGAACTTAGTTCATAGTTCAAGTACTACAAGTAGTTTTTAAGTGGTTATAAGCAAACACGATCATCAGTGAGATCATCAGTATTTTAAAATATTTTTTCTTAATGCCTGTCACCGGGTCAGATTACCCACACAATCATAATGTTACTAGGGAATGTTGTATAACTTGAATAACTTTAGCTTTCTCAACAAAACTAATATTACAGAATAACCAAATATGTTTGTGCACTAAAACAGGTTTACTACTGTATGTTTCACTATAGTCACATTACAGTTATTAATCCTACATAGCGACAGTAAGATACATTACCTCATCACAGCGCATTCTGCAAACAGCTGTTTGAAAAAGAGAAAAAGTACTTTTTTCTTTAACCTGCTTCCTGAACAGAGGCGAGTGCTAGCCAGATAAGGATCTGGTGCTCATACCGTATTTGTCCACAGGGGCCACCAGAATCAAGACAAAACGAATGTTCTTCGTAGCTGCTTGGAGTTAAATAAGTTTAATAAAAACAAAATGGGGCATTTAATGTTTCTCTTACAGTGACATTTACATCAGCATGGAGACTTCTTTAAAGGGGGGCTGTGGGGTTGGACTTTGTTAAATTGGGATGTCAGACTCTGGCCTTGTACCAAATGAAAAAAAAAGAAAGAAAAAAGTGCTATGACAACCCAGAGCCCAAGGTGATGTATTCAAATAAGTTCTTTTGTCCCACCAATGGTCAAAACCCAAAGATATTCAATTTAAATCCTCACACGTGATAAGCTTGCAAGCGAATGTTGGTTAATAGTTGGCAATTAATTCATTAATCAATTGTTTCAGCATTTTTTTTATCTTTTGGGGAAACAAAGATGTTTTGATGGCATTTTGAAATGACTGCGCTTAATTTTCCTGTGATTACATACAGTGTAATGCTTTGTTTGTGGAGATCTAAGCCGAGCTGCAGTTACCGTCAGGGTCACCCTTAAGTGAAGGGCAGCCTAGTCGAGGATATCAACCCCACCCCCCGCTACATCTCCATTGATGAACCTATTGATTTCTGTGTTTTTCAGGGCAAAGGCAAAATGAGAACGTATTGGCTTCTTGGGGAGAAGACTGATGTGTATGTTATCTGAGAGGCCTGCTGATTATGTGGCAGCAGCAGTGGAGACGACAGCAGGAGCTCCAGTGGCCGAGCCACTACTTTATTTGTTCTAGAATAAGTCTTTATTGGTGATTTCCGTGCAGAGGAAAAGGAGAACGACACCATACGACAAAAACAGAGGGAATTCCAGGTATATTTATTACCTGTATACTGTAATTGCAAAAAAAAAGAATAGAAAAAAAAAATAGAAAAAATATTGTAAAAGTTGTTTTTGTATGAAAAACCTTTCTGTCCTGAGAGTGAGTACTTTTCACTGATAAATTCTTATTTTTTGTGCTTTCTATATTAAGATTTGTATAATGTGTTTTGAAGTCAATGATGTAGTAATATTTCCTTGAAACATCCATTGAAGTTTGGAGGCACAGCGTTACAAATGATGTCACTGCAGGGGTTCATCAGCCGTGTTACACAGTACAAGATAATATGTATATATGTATATCCAAGATACTGTAAGATATTTTGTTCAATAAACTGAGTGAAACACTCTTTTTCCATTTATGGACCGGGCTGTATTTTGGTGCTTTTGCTCTGTGGACTGTGGTTAGTTATTGATGTTGTGTATCCACAAAGGATGTAACAGGAGAACGACACAGAGCAGCCCTAATGAGTCTGTTGTGTATGTATTAACTTCAAATTCGTCTTCTCACTGTTCATGTGAACTCTCTGAACGTATCTGGGCCACATCCTCCCGACAATACTCACCCAAATGTTTTTAGTTTAACCCAGAAAGAATTTATAAATGACCTTGTGCTCTCCCCCTGAAATATTGGATGTCCCGCTAGAACTGCACATTTAGAAAGGCAGGAAGAGCTCAGTGTGCCGATGCAAAAGTGTAGGATTCATATCTTCAATTAAATGTCAGTTCTGCACTTATCTACAACAGCATATTGCTGCCATGCCAGAAAAAGAGATATTTACCTGTCGATCGGCAGGTGTGCTACAGTTTTGCTCTGTGAACACGTCAGAAAACGCAAAATGGATCTGTATCATGTTATAATGTGAAAAGTTTATTGTCATATAAAGATGTTTTCACCTCATAACAAGATATCTGCACGTACTACATCAACATTATAAGACACCTTTCCTGACATAACTACCTACTATTTATCTTGTTACACTGTGAAAGGCTTTTATGTTAGAACTTGATGACATAGGTTGTTTGTCTCTATCTGTCAGCCCTGTGTTGAACTGGCGACTTGTCCAGGGTGTTCCCGGCTCCCACCCGCAAAGAGGGATAGACATACCTTTAAAAATATCTTGTTCTAAGGTGAAACATTCTACATCATCGCATTATAACCTCAAATATTTCAAATACTCTGGTTTAACATGATACGTTTCTTGTTCAAATCAAATGTGTTGCCTCTTGTTATATTAAGACAACAGCTCATCATAGACATACACCTTGCATGTCATAACTTGGTACTAATCCATTTTTCTTTTCTTTTTTAACTGACTTGGCAGCATTCTTCTTCTGTACTTTGGTGTCACTTTACCTTACTTTACTTTATTACAACTTTTCACAATACTGCTATGACTATAATATTATTATTATTTAAAGTATTGCAAGTGTGCCACAGAGAAACAGAGCATTAAGCATCTGGAGCCTAATTAACTGCAAGCCGTTGTGGACAAATAAGAGGAGAAGAAGCGGAAAGAAGCAAGTCGGCAGCAGGCAGCTGTGTGTTTTGTTGTAATGACATCACCGCTCATTAGATGCTCATTATCAGTTGTGGAACGGGGGCGTGCATGGGCACTGTGCGTGGACGTGTTGGTGTGTGTGCTTGCCATGTTTCATCTCTGCAGGAGAACATCTTCCCCTCCTGCACGGCTGTAATTACCGCCCACCTTCTCGCAGTGACACATGGCTGCTGCCTGTTAGAGCCACGGCGAGCGGAGTGAAGGTCTCTGCTGAGCCCCGCGCTGACCTGCTCAGTCCTCGCAACAGACCAGGCCGCCTGTCAACACGGCATGTGTTACTTTCTGCCTTTTCACACAGCCGAGACCTTCAAGTGCGAGGCCTCGGGGCATGCAGCAGAAGAAGAAGTGTGCATAAGTCAAACACAGTAGACGCTGATTTGTTGATTTCCATTTCTTCTTGGCCACTTTTAGCTTTATTAAATAGTAAATACTAGGGGTGTATTCTTTTGTATTTGTTTTTGTTGATTTATTCACTTCCGTATATTTTGTATTCATCATCTGTGTGTGACTGCAGTCTGTAACTCCATGTGACTCTTTACTGCATTTAACTGTTGTTTCAACAGCATTTCAAGGGCTGTATTTGTACTTGTATAGTATTAGACACTATACTAACGATTACTCTCTCGTGACTATTTTGACTGATTTAAGCATCAGTTTTCTGAAAGATAAAGCTCTCGCAAAACCATGGAGGTCACTTGCTACTGCACCGAAAGTATTTCTACATTTCTTAGTGACTCATTAAACCATCTGCTGTACAATAAAATATGTAAACTTTGTCACGTTGCTACTCTATTTCATAATCTCAAAAGAGACAGTAGCCAGAGGTGAAATATTCTGCTCACAGTCTGTACAACACCAGATAAATATGAATGCCTGTTGTGCCTGAAATTATAAAATAATGCAACAGTCATACAGACAAATATAATGAACAACACAAAACCTTTTTTTTTTTAATTTGAGCTGGTGTTGAACAAACTGAGCCGGGACATACAGCATGTCATTTCTGGGCACCATTTTTGTTTAGATTAGGAAACAGAGTCGCAATTTGGAAAAAATCCAGATGATTAGAAAGGTCTTAAGGATTCTGGAAATACCTCTAGCTTTAAAGATGTTAAGCCTTCAGGATTCTCCAAAGATCACGGGTAAAATCAGATGCTCAGCTTGAGTCTGGAATGAGGTGGTAACACATGAGTAGCACAAACTGAGAGGTTAGTTAGGACCAGCTTCTGAAGTATGGTCACTTTAAAACAGTTACAAGTTTATCTAAAATATGTCTTTGACCTGCGAATGACCAAGTCATTGCTCACTGAAATCCACCCCTTATATACAGTATGGGGACACACAGCATGTCCCCATACTTAACATCTTGTTTCAGGGCTGAATTCTCCCCAGAAAGGCCAAAATAATACACAGACATAAACAACAAAGAGACAACTGAAACTGAGGCAAATGAAAATCGCTGTGTCGCATTGCACTTGAAATGTTGAGTACAAATATGCTCCGAGGGTTTGTGTTTCAGAGGCAAATTGGTTTTCCTGTATCATCCCATGAGATAATGAAATGTTTGGAGAGAAAAGCTGCATAAATATAAGCTAAAATTACTTGTCACCATAGCTACCGCCTACTAATCCCCGCTGAAAGCTCAGTAAGGATCAGCAGCGCCTGGAATTGTCCTTTGATTGACAGAACACGTATGCGAATCTGTACCATTCAACATGTGATTCAAAACTCTGCATTGTGTTTCACATCTGCATGCCACTGGCCTGTGAGCACACATCTTTGTAAATGGTGCAGAGGCACTCTCTGTGCTATTTTCTGAGCCCTGATAGATTTTCTTGTTATTTTCTTCAAGGACAATGGCGAAATATTTACCCAGCGTGGGAGGAAAGTGTGGCTTTTTGTTCGTAAGTACTGTTCGATAGCAATAATTACAGGTTTCAAAAGGCAACAGAGAAATTATAGAAAAAGTTGAATGGAGCTTGTAAACAAACCAAGCTTCTGGGCGGGCATAGGCACAAAAGGATCAGTACAAGCAACAATACAGCTAAATGTGCTACATTTTCATTTTGAAAGTAAAATCAAAGCTCCAACATCCTGACCTTGAGTTGCTCAGCTGGTGGCACACAGCCTGAACAGATATTGGGTAATCCAAGTTTGAATATAAAGTCGTTCTCAGGTTCTTAGATTGCTTCTAACTAGCTGTTGACTAAATCAGGTCGCATGGTCGTTTGTCAGGACCGCAGGAATGTGAAAAATCAGTCACTAGGAAGCATATCTTGCTATGGCCGCCTCCATCACCCCAACCTAAATGTGCTGAATGTTTTTGTATTGTTGATTTAAACATACTCGAGTAAGTTTTAACTGGTTATAAAACAGTCTTAATTTAACACTGATTCCTCTACATGACCTACATAAGCCAACCAGACCACCAGTGAGACGGTTGACTGTTTCTTCACGACTTCATCAGTAAGTCGGATTCAGAGGCTAAAACTGATTTTTATGGCAGAGAGGATGAATTGAGCGGTCTCACACCCTGAGGAACAAAGCTGTTCTCTAGTCTGGTGGTACGTATAAAGCAACATTTCATACTACAGTTTTTAACCTTACATATCCACAAATAGATACATTACCTCAGCACTATGCATCCTGCAATCAGCCGTGTTTAAAAAGGAGCAATATTATTAATATTAAAGCAGTATAAAAATGCACATGCTAGCCAACAACATCTTTATGACAGGAGGAAATGGAACTCTTGTAGATGCTTAAACTAATCTATTTGCTATAAATGGTCAATGTCTTGATTTAAGTGTATCTCACTGAACTGTAGCAATGTGTAAATCAGTCTCCAGGGAAACTCTGCAGTGTTAGCCAATGACAAAACAAAAAACAATTAAGATATGGTAGAGGTATGGTAAAGATAGCTTTGTGATTATTCAAACTTATCTTCCCATCTGCTGTAAAGCTAGCTTAATTCTGCACTTTAAGGTAAGGAGAGATTTTCCAGTGACATTACTAACAAGGCTGTTACTACAAGTTGTAAGTACATTTTATAGCACTGAAATGTAATTCCATGGTGCTTAATGCGATCTTGTCAGTAACGGTAAGATTCTAGGTGTATGACCTCGTTATTTGTAAAAAATAAAATATAAAAACATGATTTAAAGGTCCCATATTATGAAAAACATGTTTTCTCTGGTCTCTACATATATAAACTAGTCCTCCCTGAGCCTGCCAACTCCCAGAATGAGGAAAACAAGTGATTCCTGCATGGTCTCTGCAGCCCACCCACTGGTAAAACGGCGCTCTTACAGGCTGTTCACTTCACATCGGACTGCTTCAGTAACGAGGGTCAGGACAAAGCTGGCTTTGCCTCGACACTGACCCTCGTGAAAGGATCAGTACCAACCATACTGGACCCAGCAACTGCACCCGAGCCACAGGTAAGTTTTGCCTACGAGTATGGTGAAGACAGCTGGAAATTGGCTAACTAGTTAGCTCCACTTCGATCGGCTATGCAATGACGTTTGAAGCGAGTTTAATGTTAATAATATTACGATGGAGCTTGGTTGTCACAGTAAAAAGTCTGGAAACATGTGCAAACTGGAGACAGAGACGATGCGAACAGTGTCCAAGAGTTTGGAGACGAACACAGCTTTCGCTAGCTGTTAGCCATTAGCTACATGCTAGTAACTGTAACAACACAGACGAACAAACTAACATTATTCAGACACACTAACCATTCTGAAATGTCCTGCTGCAGCTGCAGAGTCTGTATTTCTTCAAGAACCTCTCCTTCTGGGTCCGATTCTGGGTCAAAATGGTACGGTTGAACGAAAGCATCTCCACGAGCCATAGCGATACATCCACCGTAAACATTAGCGCATGCTACCGCAAGAAGCATCATCTTCCTGAGAGGGACGTGTAGCAGGCAAGGCTCTCCAAGTAGGCGTTGACAGACAGAGCTCATTAGCATTTAAAGGTGCAGGCACAGAAACAGCTGCTCTCAGTAGAGCTCACTTGAGCGACTTTTAGACAGCTGAAATTCAGGACCATGGATGGGTTTGGGGCAATGCATATTGAATACAGTGTTGTTGGACCTTTGACAGCTGTGTGAAATTGATGAAAAACAGTATAATATAGGACCTTTAGTTTAGGCTATTATTGCTGTCACCCATCATAGCTTGACAGGTAACTCCATAAACACCATTATTCAAACGGCATGTCCATCCATATGTCAAACATGTCAACCATATACCTCTTCTACTCCCTTTAGGTGAGCCGTATGATCTGTTTTTAAAGCAATCTTCAGTCAGTTGAGAAACCAAGAACACCAAGAAACTAGTATGTGTAAATATTTAGAGACCAGCAATACTTAAGAACTACTTTGTGTAATGCAATGAATCTCCATTTTGTACACACTTCTAGCTAACCAAGTGTATGTTGATACACTAATATTGATGATGAAAAAAAAGTTCTATGCAAATAAATCCCACTTCATGAAAGCATATACATGTTGTTATAATGCTTGCACACACACAGAAATTTGCAATATGGACTTGAAATTATGTAAATATTTCTTGAAGTGGCGGCAGCAAACCACTAGTTTGGCTCAGCAGACAAAGGATACATGGCACCTATGGACATCTAAACATCATGAACATAAATGTGTAGAGCAGAAAGAAGATGAATATGTCAGAGGAAGGCCAAAAGAGGATCAAGATGAGCAAGAAGAATAAGGAGCAATGCAGCTACGTCTCCTCATTCATTTACTTGTTGTTTACTGACTGCGGCCTGCACTGTGTGTCACTGTTAATGCTTTAGGTCAGTACTGACCAGAGTCAAACACAGTGCTGACAGATACGGTAAATAATTATTTTTAGGAAGCCAAACATGGAGGCAAATGTTTCTCAGCAAATCCGTACAACAGAAACCTGTTAGTGTGTTTTATTAAGTTCAGAGATAGTTTGTTTGGCAGGTTTGAAGTCCAAATGTCAGGGTACTGTGGTCTGTGTTTTGTCCACATGACATCAGAGTCTCTGCAAAAGATATTTGTTTTTCTGGCAGTAATATTAAAACTTGAAAGTCATTCCAATTTTAAAGAAAAAACTTTATTTCCATGTGTAGTGTAGATATTTAGAGCTTAAATAATGCCCTACCATTGACTCCGCAATATTAGCTAATCACCAGAAGTGTCACTGTTGCTGAGAATTGCGATACACGTATAAGTATTTTAGCTGTTCAATATTAACTGATCTTGAGGTGATGCAATGGGATTGTCTGACATACAGTCTCAGTTATCAGGTGGGACATCAATCTCATCCAGCCGCTCACTGATGGGTGTGCTGAACAGGGCCGACTTCCTAAAAGGTGCTTTTTGGGTCTTTACTGCGGTCACACCCTGTGATACAGAACCATACAAGAATTATGTCACTATAATCAATCATCTCTGAATCTTACTATACAAGCTGTGCATGTACATGTCCAGTTTATATGAAAACACGAAGAGGGAAGCATCTGACACAACACAATAAAGAACACGCTGCACTGTAAATAGTGTAATAATGGGGGAAAGTGCTTTGAATTCACTGCGTATAAACATGCTCCTCTTGACCTAGGTGGATACCTGCAGCTCTACTAAGAGCTGCTGCTGCTGCTGTCATTGCATTTTCCTCTGACATTATATGTTGCCATTCGGAGAGGTATTATATTTCTGAAGAGGTCACTAACCACACACAGACTACAGAGAGAAAATGTGTCTTACATAGATCATGCTGTATAATTCTTTTCCATAAATATATAACTTAAAATGAACAGAAACTATTTCACATGTTTTTTAGGATTCAGCCAAACAAAAAAAACACTGTCCAAAAAGTGATGTGACACACCTGTATCTGCTGGCAGTTTTCACTCCAAAACGTGATAGCCTGGTCGGTTTTATAATCATGGACCTGAAAATGAGACCACAACAACACACTGTGAATTGAAAGGCATTGTGACTGTGATATTCCTCTTTTTGCTCCTATTTTTGAAGCAGTGCTAGTCTGCTAATATGTTGGGACTGAAATGTGTATTAAAGGTAAGGATTATTGTCTTTATGAATTAATCTACCTTTTATTCAAAATCAAATGATTCACTATTTGGGTAAAAATTAGACATGACAAATTCCCAGATCTCAAAGTGAGGTCCTCATACAGCTTTAAGTCCAGTCGACAAGCCAGAAACCCAAAATGATTTGATTTACATAGATTTGAGACAGAGGAAAAAACTCATATTCACATTTCAGAAACTGGAACCAGGGACTGTTTGGCATTTCTCCCTGAGAAATAACTACCAAAACTATATTGAATATCACAATTGTCATTGATTTGTTTTCTAAAACCCAGCTGCATTTGTCTTTGTATCTCTTAATCTCCAGTAATCCAAGGACAGGGCTCATTTTGTCGGCAGTCCTTATGAAAATGCTCGAGGATCATAATTCTCATTCGTGTCTCATTTAAAGTTGATACAACATTAAATGTTATTTTCTGGTTTCATGTTTCACAATAACACCTGTTACTGTCTCAGGTTACTTCAAGGAACATCACGTTTTACATCTCAGAGAAAATGAGAAACATTGAGAAACAAACAACGCTGTTGTCAAGGACAATAATGTACAATAAGGTAGTTGTGATATGTATTGTAGTCTTCCCAGAAGTCTGCTCCTTTCACAGGCTTTCTTTATGTTTGTGTGAATGTACTGATGTACTTTTGCTGTAGTTGGCTGTACAGAAGTTTGTTTGTGTGTAAGAGTAGGTTCAGTTCTAAATCATTCCTACAGGATCTTTAGATCAGAGTAGGAGTAGACTGTGAGCTTTTAATAGATTAGAAGAATCATTCTGGTTTTCATGATAATTAGATCAGAGAAACTGTAAATTAGAAGAAGCATTTGTTTTGCTCAACCTCGTGTCCACTCCTGAATGCACATTGCTGAGTTACACCACACACTACAATAGATGTCTATTTTCGTTTGTTGTTATTGTCATAATCAGTCCTACACTCTCTTTATTCATCCCAAATTGGCTAGTAATGGCCATTTATATGTAAATCAATGAGAACACTTGCTTATGCAAATGTAACAAACACCATCCAAACATAAAACAGGTGCAACATATTGGGCATAATCTTCATACAATTCCCAATACTGATGTTGTGTTTTTTGTTTTAGGCACTTACTGTATGGAAATAAAACAGATATTGTTTTTGATTCACAGGCGATTAGATCTCATCACTGTTCATGAACTTGCATACTCTGTTTGAACTGTATGCATACACTTACTTGTGTGGTTTCAGGGGTACAAGGCACAAATCCCTTGGCAAAGAAATCCTTCTGAGTTGTGGAGCAGAAGTCAGTTTTTGGAGTCGGTCTTTTCTGTTCAGCTTGAATCTTCTCACTGAGAAAAACAAGAAGATATCAGCCTCAGTATTTGGCTTTGGTGGAAAAAGATCACGTATTTGATTGAAGTTAAAGTAACAATATTTGGGTGTAGGAATACTTATATAAAATAATACAATTATTATTATTATTATTATTATTACCATTATTATTATCATAAAATCCACTCAACATGCCCACTAAGGTGTTTTCATCTTTTTGGGGCATGTAGACATGCTAGGACTTGCATGAAGTCACCATAGTTCATGCACTAATGGGATGAATACCACTTCAATTATTTGATTATTCTCCCATCCTTGGATGACCTGGAAATCCTCGTCATGTTCCATTACTCTTATTTCTGCTTGGAGGATTGGTGAGTGAGGAAGGCCGAGGCTTTAGCCAGGAAACATGAAACCATCCTCAGGAAGTCTTTTATATGACAGTCACTGCCTTTTATTGGACATATGTTGCAGCTAATCAGGCTGCTTTCAAACACATCACCATCACATTGCATTTCATACCAGTGTGAAGGAGACGTAACAGAATGAGTAGTTATAGTACTGCAAGTGTTATATTTTCATGTTTTCTGCCTAGTTACAATAAATGGATCACTATTAACTTTCATTTATTGCATCACCAAAAGTAGCCTTAAAAGTAGCCTTACAATGTTTGTTTGCACATAGTATGAAGGCAGGTCACAACATTGTCACAAAGTATAATCAACAGCATTTGTGTATATTGACACAAATTTTACACTGATGTTGACTGAATCAATCACTACATTTGACAACTGCAGTGGAGTTACAGGAGGTGGTCAGTGTGAATAGAGGGCGCACAAAGTCCACGACTGTCACAACAGAATCTACGGTTTGCTTTAGTCTGGGGTTAGGTTAGGTTTAGGCAACAAAAGCACTCTGGTTAAACTTAGAAAAAGATCTTGATTTTGATTAGATGTTAATCTAATTGTCAAATAGATCCAAAATACCAAACCAATAGATTAAATGTCATCACTACTTCACGAGCTGCCATGATAGTGGCGTTTTTTTGTTTTGTTGTGTCACTTTTCACTCGCAATAAAAACAGCCAATTTAGGTTATTTATATGTGTGTAACCACTAGGCATGAGTGTAACCATGTTGGAATAAATAGGGATGCACTATATGGATTTTTTTCACAGTTTTGTTTTCTAAAAAGATGTTCCTAACCTGTAGTTTACCCACACCTTAGGGTAAGAAAGGCTAAAATGTGGTGAGCAAAGATGGGTAATTTATTATTCCATAGCTCCAATAATACTAATTTGCTTGTTTTTTCTGTCCTCTCTAAACCCTTGTGTAACTGTATTGCAAACAGCAATCTTGTTGCTAGTTTAAGATTTAATTTCATTATCTGCCAATAACCGATAATATAATTTTCCCACTATCAGGCCAATAATTTATCGGTCCATTATATATTGTAAATCCCTAAGAAAAAGGCATAACTACTCCCAGAGGGGAGGTTCTCCCTTTCTTCTCATTGAACTGACACTGCCAGAATGCAGTGAGGGAAACAAGGATACAGGGAAGTTAACTGGCATGTATCCACAGAAATGGTGTAAGCTGTCTAGCTCTAACAGGTGAAAGAACACTAACAGAGGAGTGATGCTGATACCAATCAAACACAGTCTGTTCAAGCCCACACGGTCCTGACAAGAGGTCTAATCAGCGTGGACGTGTGGGTGAAACAACGGTGTGGAGGGCTTTTAACGTTGGTGATGTAAGACGTTTGTTATCCTTGCGTATCATTTAATGTCACTCGTGGATCAATTGTCATTCTATACATTGGAGTATAATTAAAAACCTGTATTAATAGAGTGATGTTATATATGTTTATATATTTCATTCTTCAAAGCTCTGATCTGGCTTACTCTGTTTATTATTGTATTCAAAATGGCCTTGTATTTAACATAACAACAAATCAGCCTAGAAAAATGCTCTGAGCTCTTAGCTGTACAGGACCTTGGTATAAATCAACCAGTCAATATGTACAGTCCAGGAAATCTAGTGTATGGCTCAAGACTGAGAGATGAGGCACTGTCTACTGCTTGGACCAGGCATTTTCATTGAGACATGATGCTCTGTACTCTTTATGAGCAGTTAACTTGTGCGGGATGTTAATAACCACATCTGTGGGGATAGACTCTACAAACCCCATTAAGGATGACTCGCTTCCATGTAAAATAACATCATTAAATCTGATTTAAAGGGCATTACAGCTGCAATTGAACAGTAAAACAGAACCAGACGTGTAAATATTACATCACTTTCCTCCAGTGTGTCCTCAAGACACGGTCACGGCAGTGTTCTCCGTTTCCACAAACAAACCACATCCAGTAATATTTTATTTAGCACCAAAAGCCTTGTTTCATAGTTGATTTACCTTATCATCTGAGCAAAATGTTTTTCCAGAAGCTCGCCTCTGACGCCTGAACCATGGAAATAGAAAAGAATAGACAACATGAGCATTCATAGAAAATCATCTGAAACAGTAAAACAGAAAATGACTTTAAAAAAAAAAAAGGTCAAAGCAGCCCACAGTGTAAAAATCTACATATCTTCTATACTGCATATAGTCTACATATGGGACATAATGGCATGAAAAGAAACAGTCTCTTACTGTGGCTGGTGAAAGATAAATACACATACCCTGCAGTCTCACCCCAGGACTCCTTGGAGGGGTGTACACTGCTTTAGACGTGGTGACAGTCTCCAGTTTAGAGTCCTCGTCCAATGTGAGGATCCCTCTGTGTCCATGTTTTTGGATTTGCGCCGTTGTCTTCCCTGTGTTGAGAGCTGCAACGGCCCTCTGGGTACAAGGACATACAGGGTTTGATGAAAAACTACAAACAAGGTGAATTTGAAAGCATACAATAAATACTGGCTTGCCCAATGTCAGCTGCTCCTACCTGTCTGCAAAAGACAAGCGGATAATGGATGAATGAACAATAAACCTGATTATGTTTGAATGCAGGCTTCAATTCAAGATTCTGGATCATGTTTAGATTTTATGGAAAACATTTCATTTACTTATTTTTACATGCAATCTATAGTTAATTGTTTTATTGTTTTTTAAGTGTTGTCTTTGAGAAAACAAAAACCCATATTCTTCTGAATCTGTGTTCTTTGTTTAGGATTGGAACTTACATGATTTTTCAATTAACCAATTAGTCAAAATCAAATTCCTCTGCAACGATTTTGATAAAGAAACAAGCATTCACCTAAAAAGGGGCACGTTTATTGATTGATTAAATAAAAAGAACTAAAATCATCAACACAATTTGAATAAATAGCAGGACTGGCATCATGATGTCTGTGCACTGTGTTGCAGAGAGGTTAGCACGCTAACCAGCTACCCCAGTACTTCCAGGTCCAAAGCTCCTGTGATAGTGGTGTAATATTAACACTCCCCTGGTCCCTCTGTTCCAAGTCTGAACCGCCAACTGCAAGGCTAACTGAGCTAAATAGCTAAGGCAGCTCCAGTTACCAACAATTAGCGGTGACCCAGTGCTGGTGCTTCATTTGTTTTGAGAATTAATTTGACAGGTGGTCAATTCTTCAATATTGCACCTTTAAATGCAATCATTTTCTACTTTATCTTATACGAAATCAAGCTGATTACCATTTGGGTGTTCTGTCAGTTAAGATAAAAATGCAGAATATCTGTGCTGTGTTTCTGGTATTGTGTATAAGCACTTGATGAGAAAATAGGTTGAATGCCTTTTATGAGTGCATGTCAGCTTTAATAGTGTGACAGTCACCCTTTTCGACTGAGCTTTCAAGGAAACGAGACCGCAGAAAAGCCTCACAGTTACAATGACACATAGCAAAAACAAAATGGAATGGAATTATGCACACAGTCACTGTATGAAACACCCATTTATCTAAAACACAAAATGCACCTGTAACTCCTCCCTGGTTGTCTAAAAAGTATTTTATCATTTTAACATTATATAAACTTTTGGTCTAGTGTGAGAACAAACACACATACGCATGCAAAAAAGGGTTATAGTGAGACAGATCATTTTCACAGCAGACATTTTGACTTATCAACACAGAAAAGCACGGGTGGAATTGACTACAATAACGATGATCGCATTCCATTAACGGGAGTCAGTGCCAGTGCTCAGGTATGGAAAATGCTCGCTCTCTGACATGGATTAGGTTGACACTTAATGGAAAGGAGACATTGTTACCGTTATTACGTACACCTGTGTCTTTCCTGCTCAAAATGTGTGCCATGAAAAGGGTCTGCTGGGCATGCCCCTGAGTAGTATGTGACCCCCCCCTAAACACTGTGTGAGTGTGACCACAGAAAAACAGTAACGTTATGTGACTAGCTCAGTTTGGGTGTGACAACACACCTTCCACAGAGCATGTTAACTTGTCAAACGCAGTTGTAACTAATGACATGGTTGACTGGCACACCTATGCTTTCACTGTTGAGTCCTCATGTCTACCGTGCTGTGGATATATGCACTAAAATGTATAATGTGGTCACAGAAGTCAGTGATGGGTTAGTTCTGTGTGCAACTCTTAAAAGCCGTTGCCTACGTTGTTAATTTGGTATGGCTAATAATTCTAACAGGTAATACGTTTGCTCCAAACTTAAACGATATACGTAAATGTCACAGCTTTCATCAATTGTACGTTCATTCCGGTTATTTGCTGTTTGACAAACACTGGACTGACATTTGGCTGCTAGCTAACATTAGCGAGGCTAACTGCGCAGGGCACCACACTGGCTGCACTCACCTCTTCTACCCAGTTGTGTAACATGCATCTTCCAACTTCATTTTCCACAGTGGCTGGCTGTTCAGTCATTGTGACACAAAGGTAACTTCACTGGAATGGGCCAAGTTGTCCGGAACCTCCCAAACGTTATATGCCCCGTCCTCTGAATGAAGTAAAAAGGAATACCGCTTAGCAACGGGGTTCGGTTGACGGAAGTGTCGCCATGGCAACAACATGTATTACCTCCCGGAATGTGTAATTTCTAAAAAAAAAGATACTGAAGAAAGAAAGAAAGAAAGAAAGAAAGAAAGAAAGAAAGAAAGAAAGAAAATATACATTTCTTATTGCAAGGTTAACACTGGGGGTCCAAAACCTGTCCAGAAAATGAATGAATGAATGAATGAATGAATGAATCAATCAATCAATCAATCAATCAATCAATCAATCAATCAATCAATCAGTCAATCATTCAATACATAATGACATTTTTTTCACATCTTTTTCAGCTGAAGTGCTAAAACCAGAGCCATAATTATATGAACAGAAATCTACACATTGTGTTACATGAAGTCACACAAGCTTAAGATATTTTCATGTTTTGTTTTCTAAAATAAAATGAGTTGTTAAATACCCCAAGTTTCAATTAGAAAGTGTCTACATGTTGGTTGCTAATAAGCTGCTAAGTCAGACGACAGAAGTTGTAGGCAACATTAAAGGTCATGATGCTGAACACAAAAACTCATCTACCCACTAATCCGTCTTGACAGGTGGTTTAAATTTGCAAACTATACTATTTTCTATCTTTACAGCTTGATCAATTTATAGTAAAGTGAAAATGTATTGGTAAAATACTTTACCAGTCAACACATGACACATTTATCCATTCATACACTGGAGCAATTTAGGGTTCAGTATCTTGCTCAAGGATTCATGCAGCCAGGGGAGCTAGGGAATCAAACCAGCAACATTCTGATAACTGGACGACCCCCTCTTCCACCTGAGCCACACATACAAGCAATGTGTATAGTATAGTGTAATAGGAGCCTTAGTGTTGGTGATGATGAAGTCTTGTGACCACAGTGTACTTCATTTATGGCCTAAGATTAGCCTTTTACTTCTGGCGATTTCATTTATGCTTAAAAAGTCATAAAGGTGGTGTTCACCTGTGAAGATTATCTCGTTGAACAAAACCCATAGGTATCATAAACTTGTTTTTATGCACATTTTCCATTTGTGCATAAAAAAGGCTTGATGGAATTGCCAAAACCTTTAAAGTAAAAAACATTTGAACGGAAAAGTTTTTGAATCTCAAGCTTCAGCTTCAGTGAAGAGACTGAAATTAGCAGTAGACAAAACATGAGACGACTGGGACAATGACTAAAGTGTAACAGTTACAATGCTGATTTTCTTTCTGCATGCAACTTGTTGCTTTGTGTAATAAAACTGACTTTACCTCTATTCAGATGTGTGTGAATGCATGAGTATTTACTGTAACAGAGGAGCACAGGTAGATTAAATGTATGTAACCCTTAATTATTCCAAAAGGATACAAATTGTATTAGGCTGACAGTCTAATTAACAAAAATACCTTTTCTGAGTGTGTAAAAATAACTGGACGAGTATCAATTCCGGCATCAATTATAAAAGAGATTAAAGGTTTCTTCTGATAGCAGAGTGAAGAAATGAATACTCTTCCTCGCACTCTCTCAGGTGAGCACAGAAGCGCATCCTCTGGTCTCCAGGAGACAGCTGTGGGTGAAAGCAATGTCCCCTGAGGTGCAATTAAAGTGAAGAGAGATGACATTCCTTTCCTTTGATCACCTGGTAAAATGCCTTTACAACCATCAACCGAGTGATCCGTCCAGTCATCACCCATTACATCAGTCCCGCTGAGCCAGGGTTGCGGTGGAAACTTGAAAAACATAGGAAGGTACTTTATACCTTTTCGCGTTCCTGCGTTACGTAAGATTGAGCTTAATTCAAAGTCAAAATATGAATAGTAAAACAACTATATACATAAATGACTAACAGAACATTGGGGAAAACATGGTTTAAATCACTTGTTAAGTTGCCCTGAATATTTTGTTTCCCTATACATTTAAGAGACTTGGAATACATTACCTATGACAACTGTAAAAACAGCAGGGGTTAAGTTCTCCCTCCATGTATGACTACGTGTTGTCACATGGCCAAAGTGCCATATTTAGAGAACATAAAGACAGCTGATCCAGTTCCACTGACTGATGACAAAAAAGCTTGTAGGTAGTGTACTGTTCCCAAGGTCAGGCATGAGCTTCCATCTTCAAGAAAAATACTTTTTGAGAGAATGTTAACAGTTACTTAGATTTGGATTTTAAATGCACTGAACTTCTTTAATAGTTTTGGATATTTGTTCCTAAAAGTTATGTTAAAATAAATTAGAGACAGTCCACATTTACTGTGAAAACAACAACAGTGTTTAGCCCTTTTAAAATCATAAAAGCTCGCTGCTTGATTATAACAGTTAACTATAATCGGAA
>OMLP01033933.1:0-15294 GCA_900302685.1 Spondyliosoma cantharus
CCGCTACAGTATTATGTAGCTCCCACCCGATCCCTCCCTTCTTACTCTATCTCACCCCTCCTGTCTGATAAGAGGCCTGTGTTACGAGGACAGTTGGTATTAGTATTTTGCACTCTGCTCGCTGATCTTAATGCACTTACAAGCATGGCAGTCGCACTCCAGTCCCACGCAAGGTTTTGATTTCTGCTCCAGGTTTGCAGCCTGTTTCCCATCATCCACTCCTGGTGTATCTGCTGAGGCTCAATGAAAGCACAGGTGGCGCACACACACACACACACACACACACACACACACACACACACAGAAACACACACTCATGTAAAGGTCCCCTCACTTTAAGCTTGCCAGTCCCTGCCTGGGCCAACTTCTCCTGGGTGGCAGCTAAAATCAAAGCATTCATCCATCCCTGACTGTGGGAAGTAAAATGTGGAGCAGGGCGGAGCGAAACTGGGCTGGAGTGCGACCGCCACGCTGGTGTGGGGAGTGACTGTGTCCTGTCAGCCTCTGGTTAGTGTTCTGTTCTAATCTGCTGGGCTCCCTTTGTGAACCTGTGGACGGTGCTTCTGTTCCGAGTGCCATGTGAGAAACAAACGCTTCAGTAAAAGAAAAAAAAAAAGGATGTTTTACTTAATATGTTATTTTAATTTACCTTTATATTTCCATTTGTTTTTGTTTTTGTTTTTTTTTCTGTTTTATTTTTGTTATCCAAGGGTTTAAAGTTCAAAGCTCATACTCTTTATGTGGGGACCTGCCAACCTGCACTCCTTTTAAATGTGATACAAGTCTTTTTGTTGGTCCGAACCATGTGTGCCAAAATTGTATGTTTATTCCTCTGTCAATGCTTTGAATATTAACAGTGCATAAAAAATATGAAGAAAATTCTGGTATTGGATGCATTTCCATCAACCTTGAAGAAAAAATGAAAACGCAAAAGGGTCGTGTGACAGATTTGTATCCCAAAAAAAAACTGCTCATGGGTGCTGACAGAATTTTTGCTGCCGTTTACAAAAGTTTTAACACAATTTGTAGTTTTTGATTGGTTGCAGTCTTGCTCAAGCGTAGGCCTGCACTGTGCCTCTCTCCTTGCGAACAGTTTACCTCAATCTGAGGCGGTTCCCTCTGCATTTAAATCCTTTTCACTGTGTTTTACCAGCTCTCACGTCACGTCGACCGCCACAGGTTGATTCCTCCTAAGTGTTTACAACCATGACATGAGTATCACAGTGAAAAGGAACTGGAGACAGCACCAAAAAGACATATAGATTCACAGAAAATCCTTCCAAATCCAAAGCTCCGTGGTATCCCTCTGTATGGTTTTCTGTTTCTTTCAGTTTGTCTCCAAACAGCTTGTATAGCAAGTGAGGGAGCAGATGTTTTCACACAGCTGTGCAGGGATGCCAATACTGTAACACAGCTGCACAAAACCCCAGCTTATTGGCTGATCATAGCTCAGCCCTGGCCTGCCCCAGACACAACATTTCCGCTTAACAACTGATCTCAGTTCGCTCAAGGATTATTAAAGACGTTCCTCTTTTCCTGTGCTGCATCCGCAGAGCCTCTTGGCCGGTGCAACAGTCGCAGTCCAGCAGCAGCAGCAGCAGCCAGCCAAAAACGCCTCTCCATATCACCCCCTACTCTCTCCATACACATTCGTGGCAAATAAAGCATTACTTTGACATCTGGAATTTGAAATTGCATGCATGCATCGGCATGTGGAAAACAGATTATGATCTTTTTCTTTCTTTCAACATTTTCCCCTTCGCTCCTTTTGAGCTAAGATGCCTTTGAGATGAACTCAATCAGTTTGGGCTGGTGGCCTGCTGCCTGAGAGCACTTGCACCATGGTAAAGCTGCAGTGTATGTCATCTTGAAGTGGTTTCCCAGTCATTCCAGACACTTATGCAAGAGTACCTAGCAACTCAGAGATGCACAGGAGAAAAACAGTGTTTCAAAGTAAAAATCCACAAAAAAAAACAAACAATTCTGAACATTTGCAGTTTCAGATTTGATATGACTAATTAACACTCGTAGTTTTAGGTCTGAGAGATGCACTAAGACAACGAGTGTAGTATTTCCGATAGCTACTCCTCAGTCTGTCTCGTCCTTGTGTAGCTGAAGTCCCTCACAGACTCCCGCCGTTTAGCCTTCAGGTGAATTTCTTTCCGTTTTCTATTGTTTCTCAGGTCATTCCAAACAGCAGTTTTCTTCATGCAAGAAACCACTTAATTTTTGCATCTACTAACACACACACACACACACACACCATTCTATTTCACTGTGTTTCACTGAGTTCACTGCACAAAACTGTCGCACCAACTTTCCTTCGCACATCCATGTTTGGTGTAAGCTTTAGTATTCCGAGTCTAAAGGAGAGGCTCTGTCTGAGCCGCTGTGTTCACTCATCCACACTGAGAACCCAAACAACCACATCTGCCTGCAGCTATTCTTTCCGTCGCATTTATTTTTTACGGTATTGCGATGCGGCAACATCACAGAAACATTACAGAGATGCTACGGAAGTACAACCTGACTGGGCTTGTCGTGTACAGCACTAGGATGCATGTGTAGTCGACCAGAAAACAAGGCATGTGTTTATGTACAGCTCACCTTTCTCTTTCCATGGTAGTTTAGTAGTCATGTAGTGGCGTGGTGTGAGAGAGGAGAAAGCCCTTCCAGTCGTGCCAACTGAAGCCAATCCACTGCCCCCAGTGCCTCCTGCCTCCCTGTCCTCACCCTCACCACGGGCACAGCTGGTACATTCACGAAACACCTTAACCTATCTCTGGGAATGCTTCCGAAACTCACGTCACATCCATCCCACTACACACCTCCTGTTAGAGTTCAGCCACCACTGGCAATTTTCTACAAGGCATACCCAACAGGTTGATTTCTAAGCTAGTTCTCGTCCTGCCTTGTGTTGTTTGTTCTTTTGTTTTTTTTGTTTCTTTCCTGGTTGCAAACACTCTTCTCGTCTAGACTTTGTTTTTTAAACCCTTTGAATTGATGCTGCTTCTGTGCTTGACTCTGGGTTTACTGCGTGGTGCCATGGTATCCACATGGCCTCTAGAGCTTGTAACGCTTCAGTGTGTAATGTTACCATATGCCTTACATGTTTTCCAGGACTAATAAAAAAAAGCATAACAAAACGTCAGGAGATGTGATTTTTTTTTTTATTTCTGTGATTTCTTGATACTGATTTTTATAATGTCATTAATTTAGCGCACCCAAAAATTCGGCAAATATCATCCTGATGATCCTTTAAACCACACACGACCGAACAAAATGTATTTCATTGCAGTGCTATACATACAGTACAAAAGAATACAAAATAAAGCTGAAACTATGAGAAAAAATGTTCAGGAATGCTTTTTGAATCTATCCTAAAGAAAGCAACGGCGAGGCAGGTTATAAAAGTTAAAGATCCAGCTGCAATGACAGCTATAACTCTGAAAGAAATATATACACACCACCAGACGTTATGAACTTGCTCAAACACAGCAATACAATCTGGCACATATCATGGTACAAATATAGTGCAAATGGCTCGAACCACATGAATATAAAACTACAGATGAGCTCCTCAGATTTCTGTTGGCTCCTCGATCCCGTGTGAGGTCAAGACATCAGACAAGCGAGACAGGTAGGTGGAATCTGGGTAACCGTTCCTGAGAGGGGACAAAAAAGAAGACGGTTCATCTCAGATATGTGAACTGGTGTGGCCTTCGGTTCTCAAGCTCCGTTAAGACCTCACTCACCCCGGTTTGCCTCCGTGCAGGCTGGTCTTGTGTGGTATGCAGTCCCAGGTGACCTTGCCCCCTGTCTCTTTTTCCATCACTGTGAAGGTGAGTCCCTGCCTGAAGGCTTTCTCCAGCCTGGGCAGCAGCTTCCTTGTCTGGTCGCAGTCGGGAAAGTAGGCTTCAAACAATCCTCCTTGAAATGGTTTTCCTGGCGAAGGGTGACCCTCCTGAGAAAACAGAAATAAAAGTTAAATCTTGTTATTGAAGGCACAGGCCAAAGAAAACAAAAATACATATTTTCCTCTTACATACATCACTTTTGCTCCATCTAGATCATTTTGGTGTGAGTTGCGGAGTTTTGGAGATATCAGCCATAGAGAGGTCCGCCTTCTCTCGACTATAATGAAACTAGATGGCTTGTGGTGCACAAAACACCAAATAAATACATTTAAAAAAGAACACCAATGTGTCTTTGTTGAAATCATGACCTGGTTACTCGATCTAAACCTACCAACAGTACCACTGAGGTGAAGGAGACATGTATCTACTCATGGACAGTGTTGGACTGTTACGCATTATTCAGTAATATATTACTGTAGTATTACTTTTCTCAGAAATGAGCCTCTTTGTCCACGACTAGATGCCTGATTCTATCTGAGCAGTGTTAAGGTTGGCGGGTAAGGTTTGGTAGGAAGAAAACAGTTCCTATATCAAACTGCTCTTGGGTGACTGTCATCATTTCTGGAAAGAGATACTGCAGAGTTATTTAAATGTACTTTGTTGGCACTTCGAACACCACAAAGGGCCGTCTAGTCCCTTTATATTCGCAAGAAGCCAGACACCGAAAGTATCTAGACGGATAAATAGCACTGCAGATGAGAGGAAACGTGTGTGTTTTTGTATTTTTGGGGTGAACTGCCACTTTAAAGCTGTATGTGATCCCTTAGCACATTTCATTTTGATGGTATTTGACAGTAAACAAACATGCGCAGCCTGCTGGGGTAGATCAAGAACCTTGTGAAGAACATAGACTTCCTACATTACACTATGATGTCACAGTGTATTTTCCGGTACTGTCATATTCCCAGTAAATCATAATCTCTCCCTTCAGGCAGGTGTCACTACCATCACTACCAATACCATTTTCTGGGAAATGATACCAAGTAAAACATTAAAAGATCAACACGTTGCTGATTGACTGGAACTGTTGTACAGTAACCAGTAAAAACACATCATCTGGGTGGCCGTTGTTCTGTATATCATTTATCGTCTCCTCCCGGATGAAAGATTAACGTGCACTCCTATCTTCAGTTATCACAGAGAATATGTTTAAGATAAGCCCCTTACCTCTTGGATACCATCAAGAATTAGGTAAGTGATCTTGATAGCAGAGTCTTTCTTGTGACCCAGCACGCTAATGCGGATTCTAGAGGAGCTCATTTTGCCCTGGATGCCTCGTGGTGTCTCATGGCAAACTTTGCAGTGGACATGTACAGTGTTCAGGCACTTTGAGCACATGGTAACTCCACACTTAGTTTTGGTCAGTGACTTCTCACTCTCTCCACAAACACAGATGGACACTGGGGCTCTGAGACCTGGCCTGGATTCCTCCGGGGTGTCCTGGATCTCGGTTTGTCTTTGCTGTAATCTATTCCTTTTCTCTTTCGTATAAAGAGCCATGTCTTTATTAGTACGGGTTGCTGTTGCAACGACTCCATCTACATGTCTTGCACTTTTATCATTTCCTGTTTGAGAGTGGTTGATCTCAGTCCTCTGTCCATCCATCTCCACTGTGCTTACGATTCTTACTTTCTCCTTAATGACCGGTTCTTTCCTCACCGCTGGCTTGCTAAAAGATCCATTCACATGCTCTGACTCTTGGGGGTCACTTCTACTTTTTGGTCCCCTTTCCTGACTACTACCATTCCAATCAGTTTTGCTTGTTCGGCTCGCTGGGATCCCCTGAGGATTACTGTGCAGGCTTTTGTCCTCATTCGTTTGTAAAAATGTGGATGGATTCAAATTGGAGGAAGCAGAGGAAGAGAAGTCCTGTTGATCTGGTATTTGGGATAAATCTCCAGAAAATACCTCCCGAAGTGCAGCGCATACCTGAGAACACAACTGTTTTGGACCGAGAACAAATAAACTGTCCGTTAAGATCAGGATAGTAACTTTCTTGAAGCGGCTACGTACATCTGCACAACAGGCCTGTAAGGTTTCATCTGCTGCGTCAGTGATGCCGAGATCTAACAAGTGCAGTTGCTGCGTGGAGAAGTCTGCTGAAACCGAATCAACCAGCCTCTGTAAACCTAGTTGACATGAACTCATTTTGGATGATTCTGCCCCTCGTAAGGTGACAATCAGATCCCTACTACCCTCTGAGCGTCTCTCTTTCACCTGGACATCAGAAGTCAGGTCGTCCACTCGGGTGCTGTAGGCCTTTTTTATGTGCTGCCACATCACATTGGAAACAGTAATCTCTGCAGTATAGACTTCACGCTTCTCCTTCCCTGTTTGGTTACTGACGCTAGAGGACCTGGCCCTTGGTCTGGTTGTGGACCTGCTGGAGTCGTCTTGACTCTTCTGACCCGTAACTTGCACCCTCTGCTGAGGAGTTCCTGAGAAACTGCTGGCTCGCTTCAAGGCAGATCCAGAGCCAGCAGGTGGAAGTGGAGTACTTCCTGACGAACTGGACTGATTTGTGCTAAGGGGGGACGTTAAACTCTTGGGTCGAGCATCCGTTAAATGTGAGCTCAAGGAGTTTTTATGCAGCGAAGCAGCTGAAGACAAATAATCTCCATCCCTAAACAAGATGTCCCCTCCAGTGTTTTGGGACACCGCTCTGGAGACTCTCTCACCACCAATGTGTGCTGTTTCTGACAGTACATCATGCCCTAACACTGGCCCAAGGCGTGCTTGCCTGCTGGGAGACGAGAGCCCTCCTCGTACGCTAAAGTCAGTTGGCCGACTGCCCAACGCAGCCAGCCCTGTAACCTTAAACCGAGCAGCTAGCTTATACTTTCTGGCCCCTTCAGCTCTCCTGTCATCCTCCTCTGTCCTCAGCAGCACTGGATCTACAGTGGGGGTTGTGGTGAGGGGGACTCTCAGCTCATCGTCGTGGGTTAATGAACCTGAATCATAGGAACGGTATCTAAGAAGACTGGCTACATCCTCTTTCTTTCCCGACACTTCGCTGTGGTCCAGCAGGAGAAACTGCTTGGCCTCTGACACATCACTGCTGCTGCCAATAATGTAAATATTTTGGTCATCTTCATTCAGAAGAAGCTTGGGAAGTCTGACACTTAAGGTCTCTTTTGCCCTTTGCAGTCCCTCCCTTGGTGCCAGGATAATCTTAGGAAGCTGGGCTCGACGGATTTTGATCTCGTTCTCCTGGAAAAAGCTACTCATTGCCTGTCTTGCTAACTTCAGGGTCTCCTGACATCGACTATTGTCCCCCACTCCTGTCGCAACCTGCAGAAACAGACTGGTCAACCCCTGATTGGTCATATCCACCACATCAACACCATGCTGACTAAGGATTTGCTGATAATCCTTTCGGCAGTGTTTCTGCACATACTGGAACATGTCAGCATCCACCATGAGGAAGAACTCCTCCTCTGATGTTGTAGGATGCTGCAGGGCTGCAGCCTCTGTCTGACCAGTGTCTTCCCAGCCATTACCACCAGGTGTCATGTCTCTATGCGGGTCTGAGTTGTACTCATCAGAGTGAACTTCCTCTCTTTGTTCTGCTTGCTTATTAGCCTCCCTGCTCTGATCTTCTGCCTCCTGAGCATGAGGCTTCTGTGCTACCTCAACAGACCTGGGGCCACTGGTGACAGGTTGACCTGAGTCTTTGTTTTCTTTTGGTTGTGGACCAAGCAGCTGAGCCAAGGCAGCTTGGACTTTGGAATAGACGCCATACAATGTGTACAATTCCACAGTAGCATCGTAGTTTATCTGGACATCAGGGTGGCTCTTATGAAGGCTTGTCAATGCCATCACTCCCCCAGGAAGCTGGCTGTAGTCGACCGTTGCTGATAAACTTGGGATGACCTACGATGCCGGAAGAAGAGAAACAGTCATGGATTTTACGGCACATTCAGCATTTGTTGACACACTTCCTAACATTCTAGATGAATGTACCTTGTCTGGATCCAGGCTTTCACGGTGCTCAGTTGCAGTGACTTTATACTTCTTCTCATCCACTTCCAGAATGTGCCGTCTCTGTCGAATAACTCTCTGTGCCACTGTGTGAGGGGGTCACCAGAGGGAAATCAATCTCAGTCTGTGAAGCATCCTGACTAAGCTTTTTCACCATTGGCTACTCCGCTGAAGCACATGCCAGCCTTACAGCTCAGTGTAAATCACTGGTGGCAGCCGACAGAATCCAATACTTACAGTTACTAATAACGTTTGGAGTCTATAGAAGGAAAAATGAATGGAGCCTTTGTAGTTAAAGGTGCAGTGTGTGAGAAGTGACCACCTGCTGAATTCATACTCGCAACAAACAGGGGCAGCATATCACCAGAGTAACTGCTAACTGCTGCTAACTGTATTGTATATCCATCTATGATTGTAGCTACTGTTAGCTCATTTGCTACGTTAGCCGTGCAGCTAGCTGAGTTAGCTAGTGTTTGTGTTTGAATTGCTAGCACAGGAGCTTTGGCGCGCTGGGAGAGAGAGGTTTTCAGTCCTGAGGTTAGCTTACACTTTACATCGGTGTCTTTGATATAACTTCAGAACTTTTATTTCTTCACATTCTGATGATAAATTTAACGCATTTTTAAAAGTTTTAAACTAAAATTCTTACATATTGCACCTTTAATTAGGGGTTTTAGTTAATACGATAATATAGTTAATACTATTTTCACTGTTACATGTCTCTGTAATAGATGTAACAAGTTATTTTGTATGTTATGCACACATGTACTTTTTAGGTATTCATGTTGTGTTTTATATACTGTTTTATTTTTTATATATAATTTTAAAATTTCAGATAATACAGGCAGCACTTTTGGACATTGGACGATCTCGTGTAGATGTGTATAGATGTGTCATAAATCAGTGTTGGACATCTTGCATGGTTGTGGTGGTTGTCAGGACTACAATGTAGCTGAAGTAACAAAGTGATAATCTGTAAAGGATCAATAAAGTTTCTATCTATCTATCTATCTATCCACTTTACATGCACACATCCTGACCCCACTGACCTCCACTGTCCTCAAAGGTGATGAGGGCATACGCGGGCGTTGCCTTGACAATAGTGACAGAGTCTATTTCGCCTCCTCCGTTCCTGTCTCTCAGGAAGTGAATAAATAGCTTATCTTTCAGCCTGGCATCCTCAGTGTCTGTGGGCAGACCACTCACCCTCACAGTCCGGCCCGGCTCTGCCATCTGCTGGGAGAAACACAATCACCGCTGTGTGAAGTGCAAGACGGCAACACAAAAATGTCATGATTCTGGCAAATCATCAACGCCGAGCCTGAATGTGGACGGGATGATGAGGAAAAGCTGAGAGACAACATCTATTCATGAAGATGCTGATGTTGAATTATCAGGCAGCCATTCAAAGACCCCACCCTTGTGAAAGGGAAAGGAAGCATATTTGATAATATAACACCCTCTATTGGGGGTTACTAGGACATTACACCAACATGAATCAAAAACTTCCATTTCGGGTACTTTTCTGATATTCTGACAAAATAATTGGCAATTTCAAATGTATTAAAGCCTCTCAAAACCTTCCTCTTAAGCTGGTTCTTTAAAACATTTTACTGGCTATCATGACAAGTTAAAGCAACTAATAATTATCTATTTCAATTATCTTAAATAAATAACTTTTGTGGGGTTTTTACAAGTAAAAACTGTACTCTCTGTTTAGTTCAAATCCCCTCATGCAATACAGACATAAATGTGAAAGGGGTGAATAAAATGTGCAGATTGTGACAGATGTTGAAGTGAACGCCCCTTCTTCCTCTTCTTCCTACTTCCCAGCTACTGCAGTTTGCTGTTGCTGTTGGTAACTAATCTGCCTAATAAACTGCTCTAGGATCAGCATTTCTCTGTTAACTACATGTTGCTTTTCAAACACACACACACACACACACACTACTTGTAGGCTTAAATTTTATAGCAATTTTATTAGATTAAAAACTACTCTTGTCTAATTTTGCAGCCATCCTGCAAATAATACGCAAAATATTGAGTGTTTACTGCTACAGGCTATCAAGAATCACATGCAGCAGCGAGAGGGAAAGCCACATTGCAGCGCTGAGTTTCGAGGAAGTGAAAGAAACACAGTCGGAAAAAAAAATCTAAACTGACAACCAGCCTGACGCACCATCGAAGGATCTTCTGTTTGCACCCGACGCTGTTTCTATCTGTCACCAAATATGTTGGATATCTGTGAGATTCGTCATATTTACTGACCTTACAAAGGTTTCACGGTGTTTCTCGCTATCTTACAACGACCGCCACACTTCACAAGCCATGGAAGAAAAGTGAAACTGGGCTGCGAACTGCTGTGATGTGTCGCGTCGGCGGCAGGGGGCGACAGAGTGCAGTCTAACTGCAGCTATAACAAATGACATAAAAGCTGACAGCTATTTTTCAGAATAGGATTTTACATTAAAATGAATAACTACAAGATATAAATACAACACAATGCCTTGTTGAATATTTAGGCACTTTTCTTCTTTTGTTTTAACTTAACCTCTCTGACACTTTTCATAAAGCAGTGGTGTCTTTTTTGGGCTCTTTCCTAAGTATCAGATGCCTTTGAGTTTTTGACATTTCCAACACAGTTGCACCTGAACTAGCTATGAATGCCACTGCGTTTTATATTGTGAAGTCACCAGTATGTCATAGATATTAGACAGACGTGTATTGTATTCTATATCATAACGTTGTAAATATGTGACAGATTATAATATTAAACTTTAGATTTAAAATAATTGCCTTTTTGTAAATACTGTATTGATCAAATAAACCAAACAATCAGTTAATAAATCCTTCGATGATGTGAGGTCCAGTCAGGCGCTAGAATCAGTGAGCGGCAGTAATGTATCATTACACTGAATGCGAACACCTCGAAATAAGCCGTAGAAGAAGAAGTCCGTCCTTTGTCCAATTGGAGGCTACGTTGTTACGCGTTGCGCGCATGCGCTGTGGTGCAGGTATTTCATGTGTTGTACGTCGTGTCCGGTGGAGGTCATAGACATCTGAGCAAAACTGAGGTGAGTTATAACATGCAGTGTGTTTTATGACATTGAAAATACTTATATGGATAGCCAAACGTGGTTGGAGCAATAATTGCACCGCAAACTGGACACGTTTTTCATCAGTTATCGATGAATTACATGATTTCACAGTGTTGAGTAAGGCGAACATGTCCATCAGCGACAAATGACATGCGTACTACCACCCGGCGTGCGATTTTGGACTTGGCTATAACACGCTTTGTCATTTTGTCCTTTTGTAATGTGTTTGTACTGATGTATGTGTAGTTTAAATGTCGTTATCTGTAAACTACAGGGCTCGGTTAAGTCTGCTTAGCTTCCCAGCTCTCTTAGTTAGCTGATAAGCTAATGCTAACGAGTGAGCTAAGTAGCTACCACCCACAGCCTTGGCATTTCTCAGCCAAGGCCGGAGCCAGCTATTACTGGATAGAAGGACTTAGTCTGGCTCTCCAGGTGCCTTCATTGACACTCAAATGGGTTACACTGCGTGTGGATAATGTTGGTTATGTGTATTAATTCATTTTGTCTTATTTTCACTGCCAGCAGATTGCTGTCATGGCCAAGCTGTTCGAGTCCATCGGGAAGTTGGGGGTCGCTCTCGCCGTCGGTGGAGGTGTTGTGAACTCTGCGCTTTTCAATGGTAGGTGCTGGTCAGTTGGACACCGAGCAACACTTTACTTCAAGGATAGTGGTGGTCATGAGTTCGAATCACCTGCTTTTTCCCTCCCTGATAAGTGATCCATATGTCCTTGAACACTGCAGGACCTCTAACCATTTGACAACAAAGAGGCAGCATTTTGAAACATTTCTGCAAGTAAAACATAGATAAAGATTTTCACAATTTATAGAGTAGGGAAATGCACCATACATTTCTAAACACTCCAACACAGTTACAAAGAAGAAGCAGTCTCGTATTGAAAACTGACAAATACTCACTGCCAGTGAAGTTTGCAATGGAGCCAGCTATGTTAATTCAAGATTGTATGCTAATTATTAGCATGTTCATCAGAGTTTATTCATCTAGTATGATTTCAGTGTCTCTGGAAGCCTCCATTGTGTTGTAACTTTGTTAAAATTGTTGTGTTTGATTTGAAGTGTTTCAGTTTGCGTGTGTTTTTTGTATATGTGGTGCTTCCCACTTAGGATCATGCTTGCAAAAACATCACTGCAATAAGCCAGATAACTGGGGTGTAGGATCCTGTAGCACTTCAGCAGTGTAATTCATGTTATTTAAACCAATTATGGTTTTATCATTGTTTGCCTTGGATAAAATGAAACAATCACAACCAAATGTTTAAAAGCTGTAGACATATAAACTATATCAAATAAAAATAAAAACCTGCACGCTGTATACGCAAACCTTTGGGTAGGTGAGACTAACTATCCTCTATGCTACAGTTGATGCAGGGCACCGAGCTGTGATATTTGACCGCTTCAGAGGAGTGCAAGATGCCGTTGTCGGTGAAGGGACCCACTTCCTCATTCCCTGGGTGCAGAAACCTATCATCTTTGATTGCCGCTCCCGTCCACGCAACGTGCCTGTCATCACAGGCAGCAAAGGTACATAATCTATCTACTGATCTGCTGTGATGATGTTCTCACTTTTCTTCAAACACACTGTGTCTCGCTTGAAGCGGAGTTAACAAAGTGGGTTTGATCGGTAGCCTCTTGGAAATGCTGTACTTATTTTTATTAGTAGAAACGCAACATGGCATGGTTAACATTCTAATCTAACAATGCTATCTATGTTAACATTGCATTTTTAAGTTATTACATACTTTATGTCTTACAGTTTGATAATTTCCCCACACAGATCTGCAGAATGTAAACATCACATTGCGTATCCTCTTCCGGCCGGTGTCCGGCCAGCTGCCACGCATCTTCACCAGTATTGGTGAGGACTATGATGAGAGAGTGCTGCCGTCCATCACCACAGAGGTTTTAAAGTCTGTAGTGGTGAGTATCAGCTTAGAAGAGTTCTTACAAATTAGGGCTGGGCAACCAATAGTCATATCTCATTATTTTTAGACTGAATGAAAACACAATATATATTTTTGGTATTTTCTATGAAGTGGCTAAATGCTGAGTTCTAAGTCAAAGCCAGATGTCACTCGGACTTTTTCTTAAAACGCTGATTTTATTTTTATGTAAATTATGGTTCTCTTCTTTGTCTGCAAATATACACAGTTCTGCGGTTTGAAACTATTCAAATAAAAAATAAGTGGACAAAAGTCTTTGTTACGTGTGAGCTGATGAACAAACCTGCTTGTGTCTTTTTCCACAGGCTCGGTTTGATGCTGGTGAGCTCATTACCCAGAGAGAGCTAGTCTCTCGGCAGGTTAGTGAAGACCTTACAGAAAGAGCCTCCACCTTCGGCCTCATCCTGGATGACGTTTCACTGGTATGAATCTGCTGGCAAATTTTGTAGCACTGCCCACTTTGTTTTCCGTTGGATTTTAACTTGGAGACTTAATTGGATTGTGTTCTTGCAGACACACTTGACCTTTGGCAAAGAATTCACAGAGGCTGTCGAGATGAAGCAGGTGGCTCAGCAGGAGGCTGAGAGGGCCCGTTTCGTTGTAGAAAAGGTATTTTTAAAACGCATCATCCAGATATTGCAGATGTTGTCTTTATTTGGAAAAGCGGCTCACCAAATCTTCTTTTATCCTTTAAGGCAGAGCAACAGAAGCAGGCGGCCATCATCTCAGCAGAGGGAGATTCCCAGGCTGCCTTGCTTATCGCCAACTCCCTGATGGAGGCTGGTGATGGTCTGGTAGAACTACGTAAGCTAGAGGCAGCTGAAGACATCGCTTTCCAGCTCTCCCGCTCCCGCAACGTCACTTACTTGCCCTCAGGACAGGGCACATTGCTCCAGTTGCCCCAGTGATGACAGCATCTCGCCTCGCGTCTACCCCACTCTCGCTGTCACCGGCCATCACATGGGCCGTGGAAGGGGTGGTTGGAGGATTCAATAAAGGACTCCCAACTTCACACACATTCCTCCCACTCTTTCTCTAACCAACTCTGGACTGGGCTCTGCTGATAGCAGCATGGTGGGAGACAAAGTGAGAGGCCTGCGATGGACACATTTAAGTCCACCCATGTGTGAGGAAGTGGAGGGTAACCTATATCTAGTACTTTATTTTGAAAATAAGTGACAATGCAGTAAATTCTCTAAAGATTAGTCTTTGCTACATTGTGATTCAGAGCACTGCATGTGTGAAAAGCAACGGGGTGATTTTACCATCAGAGGAAAATCATTTGTGATTCCTTTAAAAGATAATAAATCTTGGATGATAAATACCGTAACTCTGTCAATGTTGTGCAGGAAAGTGTCCTCAAATTGTGTAACTGCTTATATTCAAATCTGTAATGAAAGGCTCTCCTTTGGATTCACTGACATAACTGACTAGAGATGATGTATTCATATGACTGAACTTCTCTGTGTGTTCTGATCTGCCAGAGGATTAATTGTCTAGAATATTTCTGCTTCTAGTAAATTATTTTGTCATGAATAATAAACACAAACCCAAACAACTGGAATGTGCTTTTGGATACTAGAGGATGAGCCTTCATTCTTTACAGTCGTCGCTGTTTGTGTAGCTTGTGTGAAGAAAAAGTAAAAACCCCATGATTCAGAAATGGCTCAACTTAATAAAATTGTCTTTCTACCTCCTGGTGGTCAGGCTTGTTGTTTAAAGCTTTAGAAGTGAATATATATTATTTTCTATTGAGTGTGATCAGCGGCAGTCACCACAGGAGGGAGTATCGTAATTGCTTTTTGTGAAAATACTGCAAAGGAGGAATGGAACTGTTTTTCCCTTCAGTGTAATTGTTCAGAATGGATAAAACAGTTTATCACCATTGGTATCTTGTTTAAGAAAAGGAATAAAGAAAAGAAATGGCATGGCTATTTGGTGAGAATGGAGACTTCCATTCAGCAACAGCTAACAATTTCTGATATATTACAGATGCAAGCATTTGAATTTCTTCTCCAAAACTACATAGTGTCTCTTTAAATGAATGGTAACAATGGGATACATTCCACAGTATTAAGAGAGATAATTAATCGTAAATACAGGATAAATTCTGCAGTATTAAGAGAGATAATTAAAGGTAAAAATATGATTAATTCTCCAGTGTTAAAGAGTAATATATATATATATATATATATTATTTTTTTTAAAGGATAAACTCCACAATATTAAAGAGATAATGAATGGTTAATTAGAACAAATTCCACAGTATTAAAGAATAATAATTAATGGTTAATAGGATAAATTCCACAGTATTAAAGATTAATAATCAATGGTTAATCA
>OMLP01033948.1:0-11803 GCA_900302685.1 Spondyliosoma cantharus
CTCTCTGCTCACTGAATCCATTAAATCAGCCAAAGAGAAGCTTGACTGACTGGCCCGAGCTTGACAATCAGTTCGTCTCTCGCACACACCGGCACACCCACAGCGACGCACCGCTCCCCTCACACACACTCATACACACACACACACACACACACACCGCTGACCGCTGCATTCATGTGCCAAACTGTTTCCAACTGAACTCCCCCACCACCACCACCACCTCCATCCCCAGAGGCTCCGTCCCTTCAATACACGCTCAGGTGACAGAAACACTAAACCATTCAGCGCTGTCAGAAATACAGCCTTCTCAGATGAGAGAGTTGAAAACGGTAAAGACTCAGACGAGGTTATTAAACGCAGCGGCCATTATCTTTCTTGAGATGTTCGCTTTCAGAAGAATACGTGAAAAATTATCTGCATTCAGCTGGAATACCAATTAAAAACCTTTATGTGGCGTCGTTTGAGGAGATCAAACAGCAGAGTGAAGATCCTGTTTAATTGATTGGTTATGTAATAATCACACAAAAAAAACATGTTGCGTCTGATCCTTCCCTTTGTTATACTCTCTGTTAAACCTTGATTTTGACTGACTGGCGCCGTGTTTGCTTTGATTCCTGTTTTAGTTTATGTCAATTTTTATGAAAAGCACTGATGCCAGTGAACTTTGATACGAGATATTTCGAACAAATATTTTAAAACGCACTCATATGTGGGACCTTCGCTGACAATGGAACACTTACAAAGGCCACAGTGTGTTTTATTCAGAGTGAAGGATGCTCCGGAGATATTGATTTTCTCTCTTCCGGAATGGACACGTAACATTTGGGGAATTAAGTTTTTAAATGATAAAACAAATCGTCTTCAGGCTAGAATCAATGCGGGGGGGGGGAGTGTCTTGTTTGGTTGGACAGGCCTCCGCGTGGAAAAATTATATAAATTCAATACCATTTTCGCACGACGCCGACGTTTTATGTCCCTGAGAATGTGGTATCGGCGGGCAGGGAGCCCACATCTTTCTCTGAGAGATGCCGTCAGCTCTTGGCAGGCTCGCGCCGAGCCGTTCGGGTTTCGGTTGGAGAAAGGAGGCAGATAAGGTTTCACTTCGCGCTGCTCGTTGCTCTATTAAAGCTTGACTGTGTGATGGTTTGAAATTTGAATTTAGGAGCTTTCTCCCTGTCAGAATAAAAAAAAAAAAAAAAAGCGGAGCCGCCTCGCTTCTGTGGAACGGACGTGAATAATCCCACTGCAAACTCTCATGTTTGTCCACGCGGGGAAGGAAGCACATTAGCCGTGTTAGCTGTGTGTAATGTGTTACGCCTGCACACAGCCTGCTCCTGCTGATTGTGATGGGATTTACATGCGAACAGTGTATTTATACAGCTGTATTTTTATGGAGTCAGCAGCTGTATGGCTGCTGAGGGACGTTTTCTGTCCTCTTCACAGAGCAGACACTAATCCTCTGATCTTTACTGCTCTATTACAACAAATACATTTAAACCCTTTTAGCTCTTAACACTCTCGGGGGAGCAATCGCAAGGAAATCTAATGTATCTGACACCCGGTGGCGCTGCACAAAGAGCTCGAACACAAAGAATATTAATGGAGGAGGTGACCCGCAATCAGGGAAGTTCAACTTTTATCCTCTTAAGGTGGCGATGAGGGAGGAATGGTGGCAGAAGAAAGTGAGGCTCGGGAGCCGAGGGAGTCATGTACGAATCCCAACCACTAAACAACAGTTGGGACTCCTGAAGGGTCCTGAAGCAAAAACCGTCGTGACACCAGAGAACATTCACAGCCCGGGGAGGTGAAATCCACACCAGGGGGTTCCATCACTGAAGCGTTACTTTCCCATGCTGCACCTGTTACCTTCACACCGGCCAGTACTTGTGAGAAAAGCCTGAGCTCGGCATCAGATCGGACAAAGCACCTTTTTCAAACCTTTTGTGTGCGCCAAGAACAAGCAGCTCTTCTGTTTGTCACCGGAGAGCGTGTGATTAGCGTACCCGTCCTTCTTACTGCAGGTGCTTTAAGGTGGAGTGACGAGTGCAAGAAGTGTAATTCATGAGTCAAAGGGCACGCAAACTTTAGGGGTTTTCACAAACAGTATCGCCCAACTTCCCTCTGAGACTAACACCCGGCGTAATGAAGTGTGACATCAGCAGCGCATTGAAGGATCGTCCTCGGAGTCAGCCACAAAAGGCTACTGTCTTTTATGAGGCCGGGCTGGAATTAAAGTCTGCCCCGCTCCCACTTACGATAATTCATCAGCCAAGGTTCACCCTGACTTTATTGCTATGTAAATGTCTGTATCGTATTTCCTGCTCGCTCGGGGGTTAGATGAGGGAGTGGCGTTCGACTCAAATGAGAAAGGCCCTGGCTCAGCTGAATGCAGGCTCTGATCCTTCGACAAATACACACCTAAGAGCGATGATTAGTGCTCTTTACTGTGTGTCAGTACAACCAATAAACCCGCGACACCAAAGGGTTTTCCTACATTGTAATAAAACGGTGGCCTGAAAGGATGAGGCCGGCGATGTTCTGTACTTTAAGGTCGAAACAACAATAAATCGATCCTCCGAACAGGCCTTTTTATGTCTGGCCCAAATTCTGATTCTGAGGTCACTGGGCAAACGCTGTCAGACCATATTCTCATGGCGGACATTTCCCTCTGACAATCACACGCCGATATGACTTTAATGCTGCCGTGTTCCAGGTGGCAAATGGTATAAATGTACAGAAGCTGGCAAAATCATTTCATTACTTCCTGACTGATTAGCCGATCTAAATATCTATAAATAATATAATCGTGACAAACGCTGCCACGCTCATCTGACAGCCCGACGTGATGAGAAAACAATGGACAGACGACGCGGCTGTGCCACCCGTCATGTTTATTTGACATTGCTCTGGAGCACAGACGTCTCCTCTCTCCTTGTGTCTCGTCCACGCCTCCTACAATCCCATCTTGAAGGCACTGAGGCGCGAGGAGAGGAGGCTAGGAAAGGAGTCGAGAATAGGCAAACAGAAAGGAGAAGTCTTTTTTTTCGCACACTGGAACTTAAAGTTCCCATATCCTGCAAACTGGACCTTGAGGATCCCATATCTTAGGTCATTTGTCTTTGATTAATATGATTCATTCTCTGTTGGTCGACCAATGTGGTTTCTCATTCCCCCCCCCTTTACTTTATCTCCCGTATAAGTATCTTTCAAAAGTTGGTAAAATTGGAAATAGACTCATTCCATGCCGTCTGAGAGTATCTCATGCTGTATTAGCCTCTTCCAGCGATTTTTGGAAGCCACAATGGTTACAAATAATCTTATCTAAAACTCCATCAAATAGAAATATTCTCAATGGCTTGTGCACCACTTTTCTACAAAGCAAGCTAAAATTCAGTCTGGCACATTTGGTATCTTTGGAAAAAACTTTGGGATCTCCACTAGAATTTCAAGTGGAGCTCTGTGGGTTTGAACAATGTTTAGCCCCACAGGACGAGATTGAAATGAATGATGCAACAGCAGGTAAGTAGGGCTTAAGAGGTTGAAATCTCTAATTGTTTCACAAATGTTGATTCTATCTGCCGGTACTGAAGCTGCTGAAAATAACTGACAAGTGGTGGTTAGCTGTCTGCTATCTGCTGCCACCTGAATGCTAAACAGCAAGAATTTAATTTCGCTCTTTGAAGTGGGATTCCTGCTTGAGCAGTTTCTTTCTCAAAGTGCATTTTGGTCAAAACTACTCATGGTTGCTCCAACAGAAATTCACAATATTCTTTGGAAAGGTCGATAGGTTGAATTTCTCTGCAGGCGGCTCTATGGAAAAGAAAACGACTGTGACAAAAGAAAGATCTGAGCCACCCAGACATGCTTTCCTTTTGTCCACACTAGTCCCATTGTTTGTGACTTTAAAGGATAACAGGAGCTACATACAGGTATTCGCGGTCCATTGAAGATCTTTTTTCCTCACAGGCTCTCTTTGTTCTCGAGGCTGTGGGCAGCGAGTGAACAATAGGTGGTGATGCAATGTGAGAGTTTCAGCTCCTTTTAAAAAAAGTAGCTCCCACTGAGGCCGCTCTGAAAAGGCCATTAAGGCGTGGTGCTGAATATACTCGGAGACACAGATACTGGTTACAATCTCTTAGTGGGTGTATTTTTGTGTATTTGCCCTGTGGAAATGTATGTTGGACCAATGAAATCATTTGTTTCAGCGGATGTCCGGGTTTAAAATGGAGAAAACCTCATCAATTCTGTGTGACAAACAACTACCTCAACATCCAAGATATTCACTTGAATACCTTATATTTTGGTTGAGGAAAGGGGGTATTAGCAACTTTAAGGGGCCAGGGTGAGCTTATTGGGCATCATTTACCCAATATGATTGTGAAGTGTACTTATTAACGTTTGCACAAACAAGAGACGAGGACAGGGACAGAAACTGACCCCGGTGTGCATAGATGTCACATGGAAAGATGCAGATTGTCAGTATTGCTGCATCGCATTTTCCCACTGCACTGCTGGGAAATGGCTTTGAGCATGTATAATAACACAATATGCTGTTTCAATGAGAGCAAGTACGCATATACAACCCTCCAAATTGGACGCTGCGTAGAACAGAATGTGACAATTTCTTTATCCTTTCTGACATGTACTCAACTGAAAACGGAACAAAGACAGTATATATTTAATGTTTTCCTCATCATCGTCATTGATTTTTGCAAATGCCTGCTTATTCTGAATTTGATGCCAGCAACATGCTCCAAAACGAGTTGACACAGGAGCAACAACAGACTGGGAAGGTTGTGAAATGCTCCATGATGGGGGAATATCCTCAAAAGCCTCAGTCGTTCACAAGCAAGGATGGGGCGACATTGTAAAACCTTCGTCGGTAAGCACAGCTAATTTGCAAATGACGGCATTCTGTTTCTATTTCCTTTTAACCCAGCATCCCGACTTGTGTTCAGTTGGATTACGTGTTATGTTCATATCCGTAGAAGCTCACCTTCATAGTGTGGATGGACACGAGGCGCGTAGGATCCAAATTTGATCAGGACGGGGATTTCAAGTCCCTGTCGAACCCACTCCACCACATGCAGGGACGCCGAGGACACAGCTGCCGGATCCGATGGAGGAAAGCTACACTCCAGCTCCACCGCACCTCCGGCCTTTCCACGCACCTCCGACCTCACGCCTTCGGTGGTCACTGTTGGGTTTGTGAGACGCAAAATGAAAAATTACTTTCAGTTAGTTTACGGTTATGTTTGATAAAGTAAAATATTATGAACAACGGTGTGCACATATCATAGAAAAGATTAGCAGAAAGTACAGTGGGATGCAAATATCTTGTCAAAC
Source organism: Spondyliosoma cantharus (assembly GCA_900302685.1). Taxonomy (NCBI): domain Eukaryota; kingdom Metazoa; phylum Chordata; class Actinopteri; order Spariformes; family Sparidae; genus Spondyliosoma; species Spondyliosoma cantharus. The sequence goes on from OMLP01033948.1 coordinate 5,347, forward strand.
TGTGGAGATACTTACAAAATAGGCAAACCACAGTGAAAGTCTGCAAATATGATCTCGCTGACCCCATATCTGTCACTCACACAACCTGCAGCATGCTCAATCTGTTGGCGAAAGAGACACAATTGTCACAATCACATTACTTCCTTGGCTGCGTGCAAGAAGACAGCCATCTGTGACAGATTTCCAAACTAAAAAGGCTACAGCAGGGCTGCCGCTTCTGTCATAATTTCACAGACAGGGGGGAAGAGGAGCGCTCAGTTTTTTTTTTTATACAGCTTTCCAATAACTGGAATTCATCCCATATCATTACACAAATGGCCAGAGCTGCCTCCGCTGCCAGAAAACTCCCTGGCCCCCTATATCCTTTTCTGAAAGTAAATGTCATAAATGTCACATAAATCTTTGGAGAGTCACGTGCGGAGCGACATCTAAGTGTTTTATTTAGAACACATCAATGAAGACGTTTTGGCTGGAGGAGCCAGGAGACTCAGCACTCAAGGACGGAGATAAGCTGAGCTGATGGGAGCGTGTAGGCTGCATCAGGCATCAAGGAGTGCAACTTAATGTCAAGACGCTGGCGATTCGATTCGATCCCGTCAAAGCCACCCCTGGCTGCGTTTTGTCAAAATGTGTCGACCGGAGTGAAGAAGCCAACATGATAGGTCAGATTTAAGATGCACACACATTAAAAGTCATCTATCATTTTCTCCATCAATCACCTGCTATGGTAGAAGCTACAAACATGTGTGTGAAATTGCTCCTTAAATTCTTAAAGGTCCCATATTATCCTCATATTCAGGTTCAAACGTTTATTTTGGGTGCATATTAGAAGAAATTCACATGCTTAAATGTTCCAAAAAAGACATTATCTTTTCATACTGTCCATTGCTGCAGCACCTCGATTCACCCGCTGTCTGAGTGCTCCTCGCTGCTCTTATTGGTCAGCTCACACAGGCCTGAGCAGGCACTGTGTTCCTGACTCATGACATCACAATTTCACAGAAGTTCTGATGAGTTGTTCGTGGCACAGTTTCTGAATACAAGCTTTATTTCTTCTTGCATTCAGCAATATGACACTTTGACGGCATTAATATACAATCTGGGACCTTTAAATGTCTCACATGCTGATGCAAGTGCCGCTCTTCTACAGATATCACACAGACAGGAAATGGGCTGACGTCCATTCTGCATCCACACACCAGCCCAGCCTTGCTTGCTTTAGCCCACATCTACACTATCTCATGAAGCTAAGTTAATGACTGTACACCAACGTAAAGAGTATGACTAATTTTCCGTGGCAACGCCTCAAACAAGCGCTGCATGCTCGACTTCACATGTCTACACACTCACAAAGGCAAACACCAAGAAGCGCGCCAGATAAGATAGATGATGGGTCTCCGTTCCATGAACGAACAACACCAAACATTTTTCAGATTCTTTATCCAAAGTGAAACTAGGTGCCCACTGCATTCAATTCTTAAGCATTTAACTAAAAACCAAAGCTACTTAAATAGCACCACACATTGAAAGTCGTACAGCCATTTAATGTCTGCTACACACCTTTATTAAGCTTAAAGGGAATGTAAAAAATGAAACCTGAGTCATGATTGACTCACCCCAGTTTGGGTGGAAAGTCAGGTGAAGTTTTGTAGTCCACAAAAGATTTCTGAAGCTTCACTGCAAATTAGCACTGCAGCACTTTCCTCAACAACTGAAGTAGACGAGGGGGGAAAAAAGCCCCCCGGAAAATGGCTCCATACGGCTCATCCTGCCGTAATCCATTGAAAATACAATTGTATGTTCACACACTACAGACGGGATGTACGCTTTTAGCTGAGCAGCTACAGTGAAGGCCTAATAAAGTGTGTAAATAACTTCTTTCACTCAATTTGAGATCTAAGAGATTTGGATTATGCCAGATGGAGCCATTTTATCCTTTTTTCAGTTGTTTTTTTTTTTTGTTGCAATTTTCTGGGGGCTTTTTGGATTATTTATTTAAGTCCCCTTCTACTTCAGTGTTTAGGAGAATGCTGCAACTCTGTTTTACTGTGATGCTCCAGAAATGTTTTGTGAACGGCGAAAAGTTCACCGCAGTTTACATCGACATTTGGGAGACCATACAGTTTCATTTTTGGGTGAACCTTTCCTTTAAATTTGCTAACATTAGCAAGCATTAGCTACTGGTAAGAGACTTATGAATGTTAAGAAATGTTGAATGAATGTGAAATGAAAAAATATTTATGGGCCTCTATCAAGGTTAGAGTGGCAGTACTGCCATTAAAACATAATCCATTATAAGTACTGTACATATCATTTTACATTTGTATAGGCTGATTAATTGTTTTGTATCTTTCCTGAAAAGTGACTAAAAACTTTGGTTATAACATGAAATGTAAGTCTGAAATGTAGTGGACTGGTGTAAAAGTAGTTCTCTGAAACAGCACTCCGGTAAATGTATTAACACTGTTAATTAACTAGTGGAAAGTGCTGATGAGATAAAGTGCGTGATTGAAAAGTGTTTCTCGAGTGTGGGGTCAATAGGTGCTTTTATTCCTCAGTGTAAAGACACAACACGGGTAAAGTAGCCAACCAGAGAGAGAGAAGTGAAATATTGTTGGTAGGCATGAAACAGCTCCAGTGAAAGCTCATACAGATAACAGCGATAAACAAGAGGCACATAACCTTGTGGCAAAAACTAACTCAGTATTTGTGAAGCGATCTCTTATTGAAATTGGAAGTTACAGTTTGACTGACAGCACGTGGCTTGTGTCATTTCAGGCTGTTGTAATATAACTAACTTCTTGAATGCTACCTAGCACAAAATGCGATGTCAACGTTGGCACATAGAGTGCAATACAACCTCAACCATAATGGAAATGTGTCCTTGGCATCGTGTCTATAGAACGCTGCAACATTAAGACGTGATATATTATAGGCAAAGAGAACAGGTAATAACATCTGAGACGTTTATCGCTTCAAATCCACACATACGGCCAAACAAGTGCTCCTCAACAGTAGCATTATACTTTATGCTCACAGTACTGTATAGTGTTAAGAGCCGCAACAATTAGTCAATTGATCAAAGAGTTGTTGAATATGAAATTACCTCAAGGAGACCTAATATGTGTTTTAGCTTTTCGAAGTTTGAGTTGTTTTATATAGGAAAGTTTAAAACGTCAAAGTCACACCAATGAGTGCTCCTCTCTCCCACAGAAAACACTGCTCCTGAAACACCTCATAAGTAGTCCCACCTCTAAGTCCATAACTTTGTGACATCACACCAGGTCACAATGTCACAAAGTTGCATCATTTTATGCCTTGCTGCTAGTTCGGCACGCAACAATGAATTTAGCACAGCTGCTCCGTTCATGACAGAGCGAGAATACAGTGCTGCTGTACTGGACAGTATGGGAAAACTTAAAGGTGCACTTTTTTTAGTGACAATTTTGGCTATATAGTTCTGTATTCTTGAACTGTATATTTCTGGATAGGCAATGTTCTATTTTTGGACTTGCAAACACGAATGTAAACATGTGGCCGTTAAGTGCATCAAAAACTCATGTTAGCTTTTGCAAAGTGCCATTCCTCGTATCTAGGGCACCGTCTCTTTGTTTACAGGCCTATCAAAACTTGTATAGTGCACCTTTAAAGCAGGTAAACCTATTCTAGAAGTAACCCAAAATAAATTATATGTCTCTGTTGTCTCTAAACTACTTTAGGATTTGATTGGTTATGTTAAATCAATTTAAAGAAAGACAACTGTCCAGATTATTTGATTTTAGCTTCTCAAATGTGAATATTTATTGTTTCCTTTACTCGTGTACAACAGGAAAATGAAAAACTTTGAGGACTTTGGACGACGGACTATTTTTCCCAATTATTTGACATTAATAGACTAAACAGAATAATCAATAATGAGAGTAATTGTTATTTGTAGCCCTGACAGAGTTGTTTGAATTTGGGACACAGTGAGGGCTAATAAAACATCCATATGTTTCTTTGGCATAGTTTCTATGGAATTATGTATGTGTTTATAACCTTCACGATCAAGGTCCATTGTCAACGATGAATGATGTCATCCTCGGTGACAATAAGCAGCGAACACACCCTCGTCCCAGCAGCACAGGCCACATCCATAAGGCTTTATATGGGCTTTCTCATTTTCAAGGCAGGGGCAAAGTCTGCACCGGTGAAAAACAATTACGCTGGCTGTCAACAGCTGCAGCGCCTTGTTCCAGCACACTCCCATGCTTCAGCAAACAGCGCTGCGTACACAGATTCTCCACAAAATCAAAGTGAAAGTCAAAAAAGAAATCCTCAATCTGCGCTGTGTCTGCTGATCACTGCCTGGTGGAACATCAACAGACGCCTGTCAGACTCCTGTCTCCTGCCCTTCACCCGAGTGGCTTCATGCAACGCGGCACAACGGAGTTCGGCTGAACTTCTTACATTTATTATCATTAATTAGCCGTCGAGCGCTAGCTGAGACGGAGGTAAAACTTCCAACGTTGTGATTTTGCTGCTTCTCATCCTCACACGGCGGGCAAGTGTGACAGACACACTCACACACATGCACAAATTAAGACTGCCTGTTGCCATGACTGAGCCAGCAGCCTCTCATCCCTGTTAGCCAGATAATTAACAGATGCTCGGCATCTTCTCCTCATTCTTCACCGACTGCCTCTTGTTAACTCATATGAATAGAGAGATGATAAGATCTGAATACCCTGTAATGATGTTCATCATGTCACTAATTAAAAAATATAACCAGACACTTCTGTTCCGCGTTTGCCATCCCAATACAGACAGCTACAGATGAATAAAAATGTTGTTTATGCTTTTATTGCTCTAATAAGGTGAGGTGCATTTGATGCGCCTGGCGAAAGTAGCGCGGCATTAAAGTGGAACAACAATGATAAAAAAGAAGTCTGTTATCGTGAGAAAGGGAGCCCGCAAATTGAGGCAAACGCAGCGAGAAGAAAGATGAGAGGCAGGAAAAGGAACCTTGTTAAGCCGCGGGACATTTTGTGTCATTAAATCCGCACCGAAAAAAAATTTACAGAGCTGCCAAACAAAGTGCCCTGCTCAGGTGAAACGTTCAGCCACGGCAACACGGACGGTCTCCAGACACTTCCCCCCCCTCAGACTCACCATCCAGCCTTCCTCTGTCACCGCACAGGAAATGCATAAACATAAGCGCGGTGACAGCACAGCACTCTGGAAAATGTTTAAAGCTATAATAAATGAGCCGCTGGCGCACAATGGAGAGTGGCCCGTCTCGCACAGATTTATCAGCTGACAGAAATAGAAATGTCAGTGACAGGCGTGCTGTTGAAATTCTGTGTTGTTGCCGTTTTAATCTACACGTGGAGAAAAATGGGGAGCAGCTGATTAATCGTGACCGAGCCACGGCAACAGATTTATCAGCCGCTCTGCCTCCTCTTAATCCGGCGCACTTGAAGCCAAGAAGATAAAGGAGCTTCTATGCATTTGTTTTTCCCACATCAAATGCCATTTCGTTTACACCAGCGCTGCTGTGGTGCGTGTTCGTTTGTGTCGGCGCCTATTCTCAAAACACCCCCCTTCATAACGTCCCAAGTATTGATTTGGACAGCTGCTGGTTCTGTGTTCTTCGGGGAAAGTGAAGCATGGGGTATTTGCTCAGTGGGTTGGGATGGTTTTCGGAGCTGTTTGTATCTGCCAGCAGGCTTAATTGGACATTAACCTCTGGCCAGAGTGAGAGTAAAGGAGGGGAAACAAAGTCAAACGCTTAATGGGCTTTGACCTAGAGGGGATAAACAAATTAATTTAGAAAACTTCACGGAAAAATAGTGCTTTTAACTCGAGCTCGCAAAAAAGTCTACTCCACAGATTCGAAAACACTACGAGACTCACAAAGCATCAAACTGATGCAGCGAAACCAAATATATCATCTCTTTTCACCACGCATTGTCAAAACCTGCCACCTACATTACCCACGACGCAACCACACCGCCTCCCAGTAGCTCCGTTTGATAATTGAGGTTGTCAAAGCTATTGAGTACGGAAGAGGATTAGGGCCACATGTGAATTTTTTTTGGAGTTCTGAGAAAAAAGTCAGAATTCTGAGAATAAAGCCAGAATGAAGTGAGAATTATGGGTAAACTCCCTGTAAGGAAACAACTTCAGTGAGAGAGTGACATGAGAGAGTTACATGAAGGAGGGGAGACACAAAAAACCTGAATATGTCGGATTTATTGGAGTTTCTGTGTGTTTTGCTCTTCCATTACTGCAATGGCTTCCTCTGGGACCCCTCGAACACGCAGAATTCTAAAGTCAGAATTCTGACTTTTTTCTCAGAATTCTGAGTTTTAAAGTCAGAACTCCCAAAAAAAAATTCACATGTGGCCCTAATCCTCTTCCGTAATTGAGCGACCCTAGATTTGCAAAATTCTTACTCTCTGAGATGTTTTTGTCA